>JAKCPI010002116.1:0-14191 GCA_023213315.1 Euborellia annulipes | reverse complement strand
CCCGTACGGAAATAGTATATGCCCTAAAATATAAGCGAATATAAGCACTTATAATTGCTTATATCCTCACTTATAAGCAGAAATATGACCTGAAACTTATATTCTTCAAATTATATATTAACTTATAAGAAAAATTATAATCGGATATAATTTGAATTATAACCAATAGATATAACTTTTTATATGTCTCGGAAATTATATTTTGGATTATATTATAGTATATCCAAAGATATAATTTTTTATTATAATTGTAATTATATTCGCAAATATGACTGCATTATACATATTCATGATGGTACAGTGACTCTTTAGTTTCTTACGAGGGTACTTATTAATAATTAACCGGTAAAATAAGAAAAAAATAAAAATTAGGAGAAATAGTTGCCATAGTAAGAAAATATAAATATTTTCCCATGTTTACGATTTTTTATTTATTTACATTTTGAATTCTAAAATATCGGCGTAAATTTTTTGTCTGTGTTCCGGGAGAGTCCCGGAAAGGATATGATTCACAAAAATCTTAAGTTCATGAATAATTAACCGTTAAAATAATCTATATATTATAAAAATGAATTGGGAAAAATGTTTGTATGTACCGGTATGTATTTATCTAAAGCATTGTATTTTTTTTTTTTTTTTTTTTTTTTATTTATTGTTTTTATCAATCAATTTTTTCAGAAAATTATGTTTCTACAAATAAAGCTGTCAACCTAAAAATAATTTTATCATATAATGTTATGTCTTATTTTTATATCGTGATATATCACGATGCAAAATTCAACATCATTTAATTTTTAAAACGTTTATCAATTTCGAGATTTTAATTTATAAAAGTGAATGTCTACGAGTTTTAGATAAAAATAAATCAAGAAAGCGAAAATAGCAGAGAAAGAGGGGGGAGGGAGGGGTAATTACCCCGCCATCGACAAGGGGTTATATTATATATAGATTATAACCATAAATTATATTTTAAAATTTATAATTTAAATTATAAGCGTAAGATTATATCCTGAGAATTATAATATAAAATATAAGCCTAGGCTTATAAGTTTGAACTTATAATAAAACGCTAAAATGTTATATATTCTTGCTTATATATTTGCTTATAACCTAAAATATGACCTAGCTTACATTTTAAGCTTATATTTTTTGCCACATTTTTTCCGTACGGGTTAAGGCTCTTTTTTCAACTCTGAAACATAAATTTTTTTGGGAGGGGGCATATATAGGTATATAAGCTGGACGTCCGTCAAGGCTCTCTGCGGCCCTGGCTCCTGTTTATTTTTAGATTTTTTTATACGCAAACTTACAGTTGTTGTACGGGTTAGTTAGTCAAGTTGCCTATGCACAAGGCTGCGCAAAAATGAGAGAGGGGTATATTTTTCACTAAATTCTAATCTTTAATATTTCCTATATAAATAAATTCCACCTTCCTGTGGCCAAGCGATTCCTGTCCAGTAAAAATGATTAAAAATGAACGAGGGATACACACGCCCGCAGCAGGGCTGCATAGTTAACCTTGAGGGGCACACAGGGATATACACGTCCACACCAGGGACACATAGGGATACATCCCCGCACCAAGGCCACACATTTTTCTTCTGGTCACTTTCGATCTACTGTGTGTGTCCCTGGTGCGGGGGTGTGTATCCCTGTGTATCCCTCAAGTTTCACTATGCTGACCTGCTGCGGGTGTGTACCCCTCGATTATTTTTAATCATTTTTACTCGGAGTTGCCTTTATTAAATGGTTAATATTTAATACAAAGAAATGGAACATAATAGCTATAGCATTCGGGACGCAAGTAAAATTTAAGAGAGAAAAGATATTTCGTTTTTATAATTATTAGGTCTATTGATAATTATTTCTTCTTCTTCTTCTTCTTCTCTTCTTAGCCTTATTCCCTCAGTGCGGGGTCGGCGGAATGGGTTTTTTGCGACCGAAAGAAATAGAATAGGCCGGCCCGTCGCACGGTCTGACGCCCGTTGAAAATATAGAAGGAAGGGACAGACATGTACAGAACAGAAGGACTGTACTAATAAAATAAAAAATAATAGTAGAATAAATATAAGTCCAAGTAGTTATGTAAATTTCTTTATTATCGAACCTACAGCGATGTTTCGATTGACTATGCGACCATCTTCATGGCTAGGGTTGCATAGTCGACTGAAACGTTGCAGTGGGTTCGATAATAAAGAAATTAACATAGCTCCTTGGACTTTTATTTATTCTACTACATAGCGATTCAGCTATTCACCTCGCTAACATAAAAAATAATATGTAATTACTATAATATCAATTTAAGTCTCAAATCACCTTAAAGGTCCTAGTATATAAAGGTATTATTTAAATAACTTTCATCCCCCGAGAGGGGCCCTCCTGTAAATTGAATCTTCCAACCAACCGCCCTCCCCCCCCCCCCCCCGAACAAAATTGTGTTAATTTTAATAGGCTTTTTAAAAAAAATTAGGTATGACTATTCAAAAGAGATTAAATAGAATTTTTAAGAGCTTGATTCGGATTGTTGTGAAATTTAATGGAACACGACTGAAGACAAATAGGCTATCTTAATTATTACTATACTTAGGAACATAAATTACATGATCTTCGATGTTAAAATTAAATGTTTATTTTTTTAATGATAATATTGAATATAAAATAGAGATATTTTTCATATATTTATTGATTCGGAAAATGAAGTGGATTATAAATGAGTAAATAAACTCGTCCGCCCTGCGTCTGTATAAATGTCTCTTAAGATATGTGACAGTGATGAATGAGCGGATCATCATCCAAGTGGCTCTGTAATTAGACTATCAAGCAAATAAGCATCGGCTTAAGTCCCAGATAATGAGCCCAAAAGAACTAATTTAGAAGAGCTTAGCTTATACGTTTTGCTGGCCGGAAGCAGCTCGGGTAAATGTAAAGTCTAGCTGTGGTCTTGCTTGTATTGATCTAATGAGAACAGGGCCACCCATAAAACCGCCTTTCACCCAATAAACTACCAACGATATAATCTAATGACGGAGATGCTATGAATTTATTCTTTTATAGTTCAATTTAGAGTGATTAGACTCACATATGGCGCCCTAAAAAAAAACAGCGCGCGGATGACGTAAATTTAGAATGGAGAGGACCTTTTGGCAATGGGTTTTAGAAGACACTTTAACGCATGCAAGCCCTCTAGCAAAATTTCATGTTACCAATAATAAATATTTTAAACTTGTAAGAAATAAAATCTTAGGAAAATAGTTTCCAGGAGGTTTTACTCATTTATTGGTGTTGAATTTTAGTGTTTATTTAGGGATTAAAAAAAAGTGGAAAAATTTTAAATTTCTTTGACGATTTTGCATGAATAATTTATTTAAAGTACGATAGGTTAGTGTAATTATTTTGAAATAGTTTCAATTAGCTTAGAACTTTTAATCTGACGACCCCCTTTAGTCCGATAAAATTTTCGAGTAGTCTACTAATATAAAACACATTCAATTCAGTATAGAACCTTGAAATGAAGACCTGAAGTAAATTATGATCCAAGTGCCTTTTTTAAAATTGATGTTTTTTTATGTTCAGGGCACATACAGCTCACGCATTTTGATGGCAATGATCTATCTGATCTAATTTAATACACACAGGTTTGGGACTTGGATCAGAATATACTTTAAGTGGCTTGGCCCATAGATCATAATTCCTGTTATAACTCGAAAATTGATTAAATGGCACTTACAATGTTAGATCAAAATTTACTTAAGGTCTTCAACTTATATTAGTGAATTTTATTTTATATCCCTTTCAACAGAAATTTGACCAACAGTTCAAGTCTAATGATGTTTTTGATAGGATCTTATTAACATGGAAATCATTTATTAATTTTAAACTGGTAACCGTTGGCTCTAGTTGAAACATTATGCTTTGATAGGAGAATTAAATTCAAGTATGATACACAAGGTTTTTTGTTTCAATGATATATTTATTTAAAATTAACACTTTATACGTATTTCGACACCATATGTGTCATCATTGGAAGTGAATTACATACTGACACTACATGCAGTATGATATGAAATAAATATAGACCTATCATTGAAACAAAAAATCTTGTGTATCATACTTGATATTAATTCTCCTATCAAAACATTGAAATCCCTAAGTTCTTTATTCTTTCATTGGCACTCATCATTTCTCTGAAATTCCGAAAGTGACTGGACCATAATTTATTTATCTTTCATTCTCAATGTATCCAAATAGCTATGTTTTCTTGTAAATTTTGACTTAAATTTCATATTCAATGATATTTTATTTATACTTTGTATAATTTATGTATCTATTATTTTAAATGGTATTTATGCTAATAGAATGTAATTTCATTAAAAAATTTATTTACGATTTCGTAAGAAATCCATTCATTTTACGAGGTTACGATGCGATAGCACGAGAATCTCTGCAAGCTGACATTTTATGATCCATTATTTTTCAAATTAGATATATCAAAAGCAAACTCTTATTATATATTTAGAAGACGGAATGAAGAATACCGGCAAAATTTCTAAGGACTTTTGATTCTAACTGGAAACAATTATATTAAATTAGAGAGAAATTTGAACTTTTATAACTCCTGATTTTCTATCTGAGAATCTAATCGCTTTTAATAATTATGAAGAGATGAGGATTTAAATAAAAGAGAAATTCCTGCCTTGGCTCGGGAAACTTGAGGTTACCATCTACATACTCAGTCCTGATTTTAGATAAAATGTTTTTAATTTGGAAATGAAATTTGTTTTAGAAAACAAAAAAAAAAAAAAAAAAATTAATGTCAGAACGTCCCCTGATTGGCTTGCCATTAGTTGGCTGACCCGTTTTGGGGTCATGACCCGCGCAATTTGTTCCCTCAGTTTAATGTGTTCTGTTGTGGTTGTGGTTGTCTCGATACAACAAACTAATCTCTGAAAAAAGTTTGCGCTAACTGACCATCGATCATTCCAATCCAATTTTTTTTTTAAACTAAATCCTAGTAAATTATTTTCCATTTTAATAAAGAGAAATTTGTTATTAAAATATTTAGAACATAGGTTCTCAACGTGGGCAATAACGCCCGCATGTGGGCGTTTGAGACTTTCAGGGGGGCGGTGAGACCCAGAGAAAATTAGGGAGCATTGAGATGGCACAGAAGGGGCGTGGGCTGATTAAAAAATATAGTCTAAAAAAGGAAAAAAACGCTGATCAAGTACTAAAGTAAAATAAAAATTAATATTGTTTAATTTTTGTTATTGTAGGTATTGTATTCTTTAACACGTGAATTTAGTAGCTGTTTTAAATTCACGACAGGTGGTAAGAAAAATTAATATAGGGGGGGGGGGAGAATTAAAAAATTGTCACTAGACTCGAAATAACAAGAGTCTGTGGCGAATTTTGGGAGACCAGTTCGAACTAAAATCGAAAAAGTAAAAAATGGCGAAATATTAACTCAAACAAAGAAAAATTTACAAAAAGAATTTTAATTTTTAATAAAAAAAAAAATTAATTCTAAAGTTAATAAATGACAGAAATTTATTTTAATTGAAATCTTAATTTCATGAATTTCTATCATCTAAAAAAAAAGAAAAACAAAACAAAATTCTTGGTAGGATTAAAATAAAAAGAAAAAAAAAAAGAAAAATTTTCATTAATTTTTAAACTAAACAATAAAACAAAAGAATAATATTGGTATTTGTGAAGTTTTCAAGTGCAAACTTAACTTCGTTTGGGTTATTTGTAAACATCCCAACGAGCGAAATACAGTTTAATTTTATTTGCACACATTCTCTTAAAAAAGTTAATAAAAATAAACGCGAAGCATTCGTTCAACCCCTTTTAATGGAAAAAGGGGAAGAGAAACACACTCAGTCAGTGGTTGGTTATTGTTTATTATGAAAAAGGGGAAGGGAACGAACGAATCCTTTTCTAGTCTAGTATACAACGAATTTAATTTATTTTTCTTTTATTAATCTTTTTTAAACTATATCAATAAGAAATGAATCAATAATATTAAACTATCAAATATAATTTGATCAAAATTATATAGGAAATGAAAGAGGAATAAAATAAAAATAGGGGGTGAAATGGTATATTTTTCTTTGAATTTTCTGGTCTTATTCCCATTATATGGATACACCAAATTAAGGATACGACTGATGCCATATCTTTTATTTGACAAATAATCGTCCTGAGAATAAACGCGACTGGCATTCAAAACGTCGACAATTAAAAAGAAATTTTAATATTTATCTGTTTTTATTAATATCCACCTATTTTATAATATAGGCCTCCCCAGGTGGGTACCTAACTTGTAAAAAAAATTTCAATCTCCTAAATCTTTTCGATCTTGAGATATTTTGTTCACAGACACACACACAGACATGTCGCGAAAACCACTTTTTTGGATTCGGGGGCCTATATCCATCAAAATCTCAACATCGGATTTTTGACATGAAACCAATACTTTCTCTATATATTAAAATATATAGATGTAAGAGAAAGTAAAAAATCAAATAAAAATACCGATATTATAATTGGCTATTTAGTTTAAGATCTTGATAAGACCTAGAGTCATGATGGGGAAGCTGTTATGGAGCAGGCCGCTTTGGATCTTGTGGCTTAAGGCGAAGGGATGTCATGACAGCTAAGAGCACAAAAGCCGATTGGCCTCCGATCCCCCCTCTCCCCACCCCATCTTCTTGGTTCCATTAGCTCCCGGATCCAATTTCCGTTGGATCGAACGCTAATTGATGCCTATCGCGCGGATATTTTTTTATCTCCAGAAGAAGGAAGGAAGTAAGATATTAAGATGATCCCCTAGTAAGTACTAGTAGAGTTGAGATTAATAAATCGGATTAGATGGAAAAGAAGATTAAACAACTTCTAATCCTATAACTACGTATTTCCATTTCCTGTCCTCTAATAGGAAAAAAAATCTAATCAAATCAAAAGATATTGGCGAGATATGTTTTGTAAAGGTGATGTGATCAAAAATTTAAATTTAAATTGAGCTGCATGCTTATTTATAAATGTTTATCTTTGTAGGCTGTAGTCTAGCAAATAAGTGAAAAGAGACAAAGAATTATTCAGATTAAATAGTAAAATATCAGTGTTACACAACCAGGATTCTGAGAAACATTGATAAAGGTTCTGCAAGAAATTGTAATAAAGTAATAGGCTTAGGTAATTTTTTTCTAATAATTTCTTTTAATAGGTATGAATAGATATGACCGAGCTTGGCCTGTCGGAGAACAACAGCATTGGATAGGGGGTCCGCCGACCCCGCATCGCGGGAATAATAAGGGCGAGGACAGAAGAAGATATTAATTTCCGGCAGTACGTTAGAATTCAAAATGAACTCAGAGAGGTCTAAAATGTTGAGAATCATCAAATTCTAGAGATCGACGATTACAATACTTTCTCTTTATATACTTAGTATATGAGAAAGTAAAAATACTTCCTAGTAATTGGATATTGTTACAAAGGCTCGATAAGGGTGAAAAGGTTGGGAAACGCTGTTATAAGGAATGCAAATACTCTTTAAATGGGATTCAAACATTACCACATTATAATCCTGGAGATTCTGGGTTCAATTTCCAGCCACCATAACCCACAAATTAATTAACGATTTAGGGATCAATCCAATACTTGTTTAAAAAAATCCTGTATTATTAAGTTTATTTAAAGATATTCATTTTCAAAAGTTAATGAATGGATGAAGTTTCGAAGAATAATATTTAAATCTCTAAAGAATATTTACACCTTAATGGAGGTGGTCCTGTTATTATTATTATTAGTATTATTTTATTCAAATATGCTATACTCGATATACGAATTCATGCATACATAAGAGAATGAAAAATTTGATTCTCCGTTATTATCTTTTTAGAAATGTATGGATTTTTGGGCTATTTGTCTGCCCGGATCGAAACTTGGACCATTGCAGTGCCCTTATCTGCCTCACTTTCAAAAATAGATCTCCCGCCAGCCACCCTTGACAATAAATAAAGAAAAAAAAATTTCTTTCTCTTTATTCGATTTCTTTATTTTTTTTACTAACTCATCAATTCAAACTTTGATGATTTTTGAAATAGAACATAAAGGAAATGTAAAAAAAAAAAAAAAATATATAATAATGGAATGGCAAAATTTGAAAAGTTTTTCTTTCTACTGCAGGTCTCTCGTCTGTAAAATCACTGTTTTATTATTATTTTTATTTTTGACGTTTGTTTGTCTATGGCTTTTATGGATTCAATTATTTATTAAAGAAGTCAATGAAAATCTTCCAAATAGACAATTAAATGAAAATTTATATTAT
The DNA here is from genome assembly GCA_023213315.1 of Euborellia annulipes. Taxonomy (NCBI): domain Eukaryota; kingdom Metazoa; phylum Arthropoda; class Insecta; order Dermaptera; family Anisolabididae; genus Euborellia; species Euborellia annulipes. The sequence goes on along the minus strand of JAKCPI010002116.1, from coordinate 5,859 downwards.
AGCTAGCACTAGAATAAAGTTAGAAACAATGTTATTTTATGAAGTAGCATTTCTATAATTCTATTTTTTAAATAAAGTCATAAAGAGAAAATTGCCTAAGTCTATGTGCTTTTTGAAACGAACTATTTGGATGACTAAAAATTATTTTAAATAAATTAGGATTCCATATAGGAAAATAGAAAGTAAAAATACAAAAAATTCAACTGTCAGTCTTGACCTGGAGTGGCCTGATATAAGAACCCCGTTATATTCTTGTGAAAAACTATTTCAATTTTCACCGTCAACATTGTGGTCGCTAATCACTACCTTCCTAAGGACAGATTAAAAATATCCTACATTAAATCATTGTTTTTTTTTTTTTTTTTTTTTTTTTAGATTCAGGCCAATAACAGAATAGGCTATATAAGCCTGGAAGATAAAAATTCGTCCAGAAATGTGACCTTTGATGTGGTGTGAAGGGAAGACTGGTAAGAATGCAAAACGTATGATATGCTTCATTGGTTTCCCTTCAACTAATTTTATTTATTTATTTTTTTAATTTCTTGAAATCGACATAATTATTCAGGAAGTTGTAGAAAAAAATAAAAACATGTAATTAAATCAGCCAGTAAAATTTATTTGATGAAGGGAAATCTCACCCAATCTCAAATCTCAAAGGAACGACACAAAAGCAGGGCTGGAACATTCTATGATCAGAGGGCGAATAGTAAGTAATTTAAAAAAAATTAGCTCTAATTTTTATCTCTTGAAAACGCGTTGAGATAAAATACATGTGGATAAGATTAATTAATTGCACGAGTGATTTTGATCGTTAAAACGTACCTCTCTATGTTGATTTTTTTTTTTGTGTGTAAAATAATTTATTGCGTTTCCAGCTTTTGAACTGGAAATGATCAGGCCTACTTCATTTGAATTTAATTATTTAAGTGATTTGTGGAAATCTGCAACCCAAATGATCAAGAATGTCTTCATCGTGCACTGTTCATAATTTGAGATTTAAATGTTTGGAAAGCATGATCAGCCCTAGAGGAAATCTAGAACATAAAATCTTCTATTTTCTCAAAATTCTCCAAATATTTTGTTTAAAATTCAAAAACCAATTATTTTTTAGATGCTCTTTAAAATGTATATTCTCATTTTGCCCTTGAAATCTTCTGAAGCACACTTTACTTCATAGGAAAGATAGGAGAAATGGTTGCCATGGTAACAAAATATAAATAAATATTTGCCCATGTTTATATATTTTATATCTGGAATTCTAATATATCCTCGGAAAATAAATATATCTCGACGCAAAAAATCTGGAGTAACAAGCACAGAACACACCAAAGGTAAGAGAACGCTCCCCGGTAGCCATCGGTACTTGTAATTTAAAAAGTATACTAATAAAGAAATAACCCCTAAATGGCCTCTGTAGCCGAAAAGGGTTACAAAAAAAAAAAAAAAGGGTAAGAGAAAGTTGTGTGCTGTGCGACCAGTCACACCAGATTTTTCTTATTTTAAATGAGTTAATTTATGAATTAAAATAATATTTTGGTCTCTATTTTTCTATTTAATTAAATTTAAATGCATTTCTACAAATTATTATAAAATAATTAATATTTCTATTGAAGTTAGTAATAAACAGCTTTAAAAAGATTGCCGTGTGCACTGGGCTGATTGACAGCAGAGCGCTCTGGTGGCGAATGGTTGCTACAAGGAGGAAAACGACAATGGCCGATTGATATTAATGAGAATGAATCGCGCTGACTTATTGGAAGATGTTCATTTTTTTTTCTAAATATCATTTGAAAATTATATCGCAATTATCAATCATGCTAATTGTAATATAAGATGTATCTAAATACCTTGTTTGAAAGAGAGAGAAAGAAAGATGAGATGGGCTTTGGATTGTTGAGAGAGAAGAGAAGCCAGGCCATCTCAATGAATGCATTTCCCAGGCAGAACAAAAACGATTTGGATGTTTTAATGTATGTTGATATAATCACTTGGTGAATAAAACTTGAATGAGCAGCGAAAGGAATATTCTTGATAGCACAAATAAAAAAATACTACACTTATTACACTAAATAAAAAAATACTACACAACGCTTATCAAATTATCACAAAGGTTAAAGGCTCTGTCAGTGGCTAATTGCCTACTAAAGATGGACGCCGGCTTCACACCTCGGAGGGGAAGTGAAGGGAGGACGCCCCTTCCCCCCCTCCTTTCAGACAGACCAATTCTACGAATCATTTCATTTGTTTTTGTTTTTTTTTTTAATTGAATAACATAAACGCGAGTTTAAATTATTTTAAAAATTTAATTTAATTAAAAATTGAAATTTTTTTGAAGGAGATATACTATATCTGTATTGTATTTAAATTGGATAGCAAAAATCTGGTGTTACCGAAGGTAATCTAAAGTTGTGTTCTGTGCTTGTCACACCAGATATTTTGTGTCGAAATATATTTACTTTCCGCCAATATATTAGAATTAACGATAGGCCCCTATAAAATTTATAAACAAGGGAAAATATTTATATTTTGTTACCATGGCAACCATTTCTCCTATCTCTCCTCTGACATACAAGAGTAAAGTGATCTTCAAACAATTATGAGGACAAAATTAAAATATACATTTTCAAGAGCATCTAAAAAATAATTGATTTTTGAATTTTAATCAAAATTGTTAGAGCGAATTTTTAGAAAATCGAAAAAAAAAAAACACTGAAAAAGTACATCAGTAAAGTACTAGTACTCTTTGGCCGATTTTGATCAATTTAAATTATTTTCCAAAAAAAAAAAACTATTTTCTTAAAGGACAATAATTAAATTAAAGTCCGTGACCCGAAGCTCAGAAATATGACATTAGTTCTTATGTATGTGGTCCCGAGTTTTTTTTTTTTTATAAAAAAACCCTCACACTTTTTTCTTATTCACACTCACACTCACCTACGCATTCCCACAGTCTTTTCCGCAGCTTAGGCCATATAAGACTCTGACGATAACCGTTATTTTATGAAAATATCTATTAGGGGTCCAGGCATTTGGTATCTAAATGGCTTAAATAAAATCATCGGACTGCCTGGGTACGAACCCGCGTCGTTCTGTATAGAAGTTAGGCACGCTACCTACTACACCAAGCCCAGGGGCAAATTCGGAACTTAATCATTATTACCTTCATTAGCCTTCTCTTTTTGAGTGTGATACTGTCTGTTCCCATCTCTTACCCAAGTAATTTCTTTTCCCCCTTAACAAAATCCTCGATCCGCCACTGCATTTATACTTGTTAGACGTAGTGGTATCTTTAAATCATATCTAGCCGGCAGAAAATTTGCAAATAAATGATATAATTTACATTATGTATCCTTTCTATTCATTGCTGTTTGATTTCTCATCATTATCGAAATGAAATTAAGAATTTTATTATCAATTGAAAGTCCCACTGACCAAAATATAATCTAAATCAAAGATTTTTCCATAAAAATAAAAAGGAGAAATTCACCAAAAGGTAAATTATTAAAACATCTTTTGGGATAAATTAATTTTAAAATGATACAATTCACATATGTTTAAAAATTTTATATGATCGTCAGAATTTTTTCATGTAATATTTTCTTTACTGCGTTTTAACCAACTAAAACAAAATCAAATGGCGCCAGGCAGCAAAAGAGGATAAAATAACGCCTAAAGATAGTTTGCATCCTAAATTAACGAACTGAGAATGGGATTGAATTTCGCTTCCAAGATGGATCAGGTGTTAACGTGGAATATCTCGATATCAAATTCCATGGAAGCCAAATTTTATTTTTTATAATTATTAATTAAAAAAAAAAATGATAAATTATTTTACTTTCTTTTTTTTTTTAATATAAACTGTATGATTAAATAAATAAATATTGAAAAAAATAATGTAAATACGTAACTAAATGATCTCAGATGATAATGATAAAAAAGGAAAAACTGTCAATTGCCATGTGCAGGAAAAAGGTCAAGCCAAGGCAAAATGGAGTGACCATTGTGGTGTCTGCTAATCCTGCAAATTGTGCGCTCGATTTAATAGCAACGAGCAAACTTTGTCCATCTTATCAAGCTCAGTTCATTGAACACGAATTTCTCTCTCTCTCTCTCTCTCTCTTTTCAATATTTTCCACAATTATATTAAGCCAAAATCTATTGTGAATTTTAAATCAACAGAAAAAGCAATTGAAATTCCAAGTTTTTTTTATTTATATACCCGTTATTCAAATATAGATCAAATGGAAAAAATATTTCGTTATATTTTTATTGTAGAAAAATTATAAATGCCAAACAAGAATAATATTCTTTGAAAATGATATCGATCGAGATTTTACAATTAATTGAATTCTCTCAAAGTAAAGATAACCTGGTGAGACTGATCGAAGATCACTCATCTTTCTTTTATCTTCGATAATTGAAAGTTGTTTATATTTCGTTGTATGTATTTATTTCTGAAGTGCTAAACCCCTAAAGAGAGATATTAATAGATAGATAGCATTCATTTTGCTCTGTGGCTGTTAAGCCTCTTGGAGCACAAAAAATTTACATTCATATTCTTTCCCTTCTCCCCAAAACGGCGCGAATCTTCTGAACCCCCTTAATATGTTGAAATCTGCTTTTAATGTCGCGAGTATACCCGATCCCCTAGAGCAGTGCTTCCCAACCTATTGAAGAAGAGCTTTTGTGCCTTCGAAATATTAGGAAATAAACTCATTTGGGAAAATGAAAAAATTTTATTTTTTGTTTTCCCTTCCTACACCTTTGCCGAAAAATCAGCGTAGTTTGAGGAGTTTCGGTTGAATGCTGGCTTTGTTTAAAAAAATCATGAAATTTTTCACAAGAATTTGTCATATTTCACATATAAAATGGCTTTCAAAGTCTTGTGATTTTCTGTCCATACTTTATTTACCGTAGAAAAAAACCCTTCAGTCCTAGATACTTTCGAGAGAGTGCCATTTTAACTTCATAGCTCTTTTCCTCTGACAGTCAGACAGACCATTTTCGGGACTCACTTATTATTATTACTATCCCTTAGCTATATATATATAGAGAAAGTATTCGATTCATGTCAAAAATTCGATGACGAAATTTTGATGGAAATACATGTTTTGAGGTCCCCTGAGTCCGAAAAAGTGGGTCCCGCAAAATGGCCTGCGTGTTTGTTGACAAAATATCGAACAAAAAGAGTTAGGAGATTGACATTTTATATTAAAGACCAAAAAATACTAGTAGACTACTTTACTAATGTAGTTTTTTAGTTTTTCCGATTTTCTCAAAAAAATCGCTCTAACGATTTTGATTAAAATTCATAAATCAATTATTTTTAAAATGTATATTCTCATTTTACCCTCAAAATTGTGTGAAACACACTTTACTCTTGTACTTCATAGAAAAGTTAGGAGAAATCGTTGTCTTGATAACAAAATATAAATATTTTAACATGATTATAAATTTTACATCTTGAATTCTAATTACTGACGGAAACTAAATATATGTCGACACAAAAATTCTGGTGCAACCAGTCACACTAGGCTGTTTTAATTCTGAATAAAAAAACATTCTTTAGAGGAGATAATAATTCATATACAAATGGTCCACTCAAAGATAGTATTTAATACAACATTAATAGATTAGTAATTTATATATCGAAACATTATAGAGTAGGTCAAAGATGGCGCCAGCTGGTTGTCGTTAAAATTGTCAATGACATGCCAAAAGCGATTAATTTTCACACAAACTGAGTATTATTTAGTCTGCGTGAAAATTAACTTAACTAAGAGCTTTAAAAAAAATAGCCAGCACAGTGAATGGGAGAGCCTTCCCCCCTCCCTCCCTTCCCCACTCCCTATTCCTCCA
>JAKCPI010002115.1:0-44453 GCA_023213315.1 Euborellia annulipes | reverse complement strand
GGCGAACTTGTCAAAAAATTAAGAAAAATTTTAAATTCATTTATTTATTTATTTTATTTTTTCATATTTATTTAAAATAGGAAAAAAATTAAACAAACAAGATTAACTAAATGATTAATTAAAATTGCCATTAAACTTAACCTAGAAATCTCCAATTTCCTGTTAGAATTTTTTTTTTCTTCTTTTTCTTTTCAAAATAATCAAATTAAAGCGCAAATTCATTCATACCAAATAAAATATCGTAATAAATGATATAAAAAAGTGAGAGTGAAAATTTTTTTTTTTACCTTTTTATTTCTTTCTATAATTATTAGAAAATAAATAGATTAATTACAAAAGAATTTTGTAAATAAATATGAAACTAGAAATTAATTTATTCGTTAGAAATTTTAAGTTTTGCCTAAATTTGAATTTCATAATTTTATACACCAAAATAATGAATTAATTTTTTTTTTTTTAAATAAAAGGGCCGCCGAGAGTCGTGCCAGGGCCTGGAGTTGTATACTAATACAAACCTCCCCTCTTTTATTTTGACGGAGTCAAAGGAAAATGGACAGTATTTTTTGGCCCCTACAGCTGACGTTTCCGATCCTAATGGAATTATTATTGTAATTGTTAAAATAATTCAAATTTCATTTAGGCCTACTTTATAAATGTTATTATATATTACGTATCTTTTATAAAAGCATAAAAAAAATATATAAATATAGGCTAACAGGGTTTCGGCTGTTAAGACTAGCCTGCCATCTATTGCAAGAATGATGAACCAATTTGACAGTTGATTTTTAAATAAATCATCTAAGCTTATTTTAAAAATTTCTTTAATTAATATGTGATTAATAATAAATAATAAATTCATTTTTAAATTTAAAAAAATTACGATTGTTGGGACAGATTGTTTTTTTGTATTTGCTTGATAACAAAAAAAATTAATTACGATAATTTTTCAATAAGTCATTAAAAAAATTATAGCTCCATGTCCCCAAATAATCTCTTATGAATTTAATTCATTTAAAAAAAAAAAAAAAAATCCCTTATAATAATCAAAGTTTTTTTTTAAAGAACGTTTAGACGTCGCTCCTCAACACCCTTAAAGTCATACTAAAATTGGCCGTAGAATCCAAATATACAGGGTGTTCCATTTAAAAAAAAAAAATAACTTTGATATGGACCACCCTGTATATAAGGTGCAATAGGAACATAAGGAGAGAGAGATTATAGCAAAAAAAAAAAAAAAGAAGGTATTTCCTGGATCTTAGAGAGAGAGAGAGAGAGAGAGAGAGAGAGAGAGTTTAACCTTGGACACGCCCTTCTCTCTATTTTTTTTTTTCATCTTGTTGAAGAGTCCTTTGTGATTTTGTCCCAAAGGGAAAAGAAAGAGAGATGCAAATGCCTCTCTCTCTCTCCTCTTGCTGGTTGCGATGCGACAAGGCAAGGGCCGATAGACGGACAGACGGACAGGTGAATGCCCAAACACACTCAACAACAACACTAACATTACTTGCTAAAAAAAAAATCTGGTCAATAATTGAAAGTTGTGTTCTGTGCTTGTCACTTGTGTCGACATGTGTTTACTTCCGCCGATACATTAAAATTCAAGATGTAAAATTTATAAGTATGGGAAAATATTTATATTTTGTTACCATGGCAACCATTTCTCCTCCTATCTTCTCTACTGGAGTACAAGAGTAAAGTGGTCTTCAGAAGATTTCAATGACAAAATGAGAATATACATTTTAAAGATAATCTAAAAAATAATTGATTTATGAATTTTAATCAAAATCGTTGTAACGAATTTTGAGAAAATCGAAAAAAACTGAAAAAGTGCATCAGTAAAGTACTAGTACTCTTTGGCCGATTTTGTTCAAAAGCTTCGTGTCACGTCCCAGGGGAGTGCCTGACTTAAATATAAAATTTCAACCTCCTAGCTCTTTTCGTTCTTGGGATATTTTGATCACATACAGACCACTTTGCAGGGACCTCAAAACAATCTCGACATCGAATTTATGACGTGAATCCATTATTGCTTAATGAAAGGCGAGGCGAGGGTCCAAACAATTTTTGTTTTTGTTTAAAGACGCACAAATTTTATAACTCTGAATGCGCCACTGTCGCTAGGCCTATCAGAGTTTAAAATAAAAAGAGAAATTATTGCATTTGATGAAAATACACGTTTGGAAGTAATATACAATGAAATTGTTTTTTTGTTTTGAACCCTTTTCGGCTACAGAGGCCATTTACACTGTAAAAAAAAATATTAATTTTCAATCATTTTTCATATACTTCCGTGGTTCAATTTTAATATACCCAGGATATGAAATAAAATTAATATACAAGTATATGAACAAATTACCAACTTTTAAACTTAACTTATCTTTTTCTTTGTGTGCCGCCAAATTTTGAAATCGTTAAAAGTGTACAGGCGACAAGTTGAGAATCTCTGGTCTAAACGTTCTCAAATAACTCGACTACCTCAAGGAATTTTTATTAATATTATTTTAAGGAAACTTGAAATTATTCTTTTAAAATTTTTTTCACAAATCTAAATTTATTAAATTCTGGTTTGAAATTCGCGCTCTAAACTTTTTAAATATTTATCAAGTCATACTAAATAAATAATTTTTATAAAGTAATTCAACTAAATAGCTATAAAAATTAAAATTAACAATTTTTACCAAAATAATTAATTTTAAAATATACAAGAAATTTGTTAGGTTGGCAACAAATTGAACTTTCTCATATACTATTCATAAACAGTTTATGAAACAGAGTTCCTATACTTGTATATGAAGTTTTCTTGAAAATTTTTAACAGTGTAGGGTATATTTATTAATATCGTTTAAAGAATAGATTCTACTACTTGCTACCCGTTAAGGATGTTTGGGAGGTATATTAAAAATGCTACGAGACAATCGAAAATTTGAGAGTATATTCCTCATTTAATGCTAAAGCCCCTGGGAAAATTTCAAACCGTTAAAAAGTTATTGTAATTTTAAAAAAATGTTATTTAATGGAGATTCGTTCACTAAGCAGATTAAATTTAATTTTAGTGGTAAAAAATGCTACTAGATATTCGAAACTTTCATAATATATAAAGTAGACTTTGAAGAAATTATTTTGCATCGATTTATTTAAATTCACTAAATCGTTTATGAGAAAAGAAATTATAAATAGATGAAACTAACTCGGTTATTATTTGATAAATTCATTCATGTATAAGAAAGTGCGGGCGGCAACACTGTATGTAGTCACCTGAGCGCTTTTGTTGCGAATAAGGATAGAATATTACAAATAATTTATTTTTATAAAATTTATTTCCTAATTCACTCAAGTGAAAGATTAACTCAAGCTGCCATTAAGGCAACATCTCGCATCCGCCAATTATACTAAAGAAATTTAAATTTCATTGACCCGGAAAGATGTTAAAATATTGCACGCCATCTACCAAGCGCGATTGGAACTGCGTCACGCCTGCGGGGCCTGCAACCGCATAAACACCTTTTAACTAGCTAGAGCTCTCTACCAGTACATAGTTAATATTTTATATTTAAGTTCGCTACCCCCATGGGACGTGACACGAAGCTTTTGAATCAAAATCGGCCAAAGAGTACTAGTACTTTACTGATGTACTTTTTCAGTTTTTTTCGATTTTCTCAAAATTCGCTCCAACGATTTTTATTAAAATTCAAAAATCAATTATTTTTTAGATGCTCTTTAAAATGTATATTCTCATTTTGCCATTGAAATCTTCTGAAGACACACTTTACTCTTGTGCTTCATAGGGAAGATAGTAGAAATGGTTGCCATGGTAACAAAATATAAATATTTCCCCATACTTATAAATTTTACATCTTGAATTCTAATATATCGGCGGGAACTAAATATATCTCGACACAAAAAATCTGGTGTGACAAGTGCACAACTTTCAATAATTGAAGGGTGAGGCCAGTCACACCATGGTGGTCCATGCATGGAACTTTTAAAGCATTTTTTCTTCTTCCCTATCTCCTTTTAGATTAATGGCTTAGCTAGGATTAAATAAAAAAAAAAAAAAAGGAATAAATATCTCAAATAAACAAGAAAATCCAATTAAATAAAGATGATAATAAAGGAATTAAAGTTTGTCTAATTACCTAATCCATTAACTTGAAGTTAGAATACCCTCAGGTTTGGTAGCAAAAGAAAAAAAAATCTGGTGTGACTGGCGCACAGCACACAACTTTCTCTTACCTTCGGTAATAGAAAGTTGTGTACTGTGCTTGTCACACCAGATTTTTTGTGTCGACATATATTTAGTTCCCGACAGTACGAAACATATGAATTCAGATGTAAAATTTATAAGTATGGGAAAATATTTATATTTTGTTACCATGGCAACCATTTCTCCTATCTTCCCTATGAAATACAAGAGTAAAGTGGTCTTCAGAAGATTTCAATCACAAAATGAGAATATACATTTTAAAGAGAGTCTAAAAAATAATTGATTTTTGAATTTTAAAAAAAATCGTTGGAGCAAATTTAGAGAAAATCGAAAAAAACTGAAAAAGTACATTAGTAAAGTACTAGTACTCTTTGGCCGATTTTGAATAAAAGCTTATTTTTCCGGTCCCGGAGGGTGTTTAACTTAAATATAAAATTTCAGCCTCATAGCTCAATTCCTTCATGCTTGAAATTGAACACACACACCCACCACACCCACCCACCCACCCAACACACAGACAGACCATGTCGCGAAAACCACTTTTTTGGATTCAGGGGACCTCAAAACGTGAAGATCCATCAAAATCTCGACATCGAATTTTTGACATGAATCCAATACTTTCTCTCTATATATATATTACATATATACATAGGTAAGAGAAAGTAAAAATTATCCTAATTAATTTTTTTGTTATCAAGCAAATACAAAAAAACAATCTGTCCCAATAATCTTTAATTTTTTTTAAATTTAAAAATGAATTTATTGTTATTATTATTCACATCTTAATTAAGAAATTTTTAAAATAAGCTGAGATGATTTATTTAAAAACCAACTGTCAAATTAGTTCAGCATTCTTGCAATAGATGGCAGGCTAGTCTAACAGCCGATCCCCTATTAGCCTATATTTATATATTTTTATGCTTTTATAAAAGATACATAATATAATAACATTTATTGTTAAAAGATCAATGAAAATCAACCAAATTTAAATATTATTAGCTACCATTCTGACATCTCTTGGCAAATTTTCGAAATACGTGATTTTTTGGGCATACTATTTATGACACAAATCGGGAAAAACATGCGCAACACCTTCGGGTCCTATTCCACCATAGTCAGCCAGAAAGCTGTTTCACATAGCAACTACCTGCCTCTCTAATTTCCGAGCCAATTTGTCGATTTTGTGTTCCCATATTGAAGAAATTTGATTATAATTAATTTGACTTTGAGGATGTACAAGATTATATAACTCACTTAATGTATTTGGAAGTTTACTTGTAATCGTATTCAGATGGATTTGAATGAATTATAATAAAAAATTTTTTTTTTTAAATCTGAGCTAAAAATAAAATATATCACATATAGTTTTGAGAAAAGTCAGTGTCACCATCCGTTAAAATAAGGGCATATGAGCATACATAGGGGAAGAGGAAAAAAGGCCACATATGGTGACCGAAACTGAGAAATGTGCGCAAACCAGTCGTCCGTGTTATAATTTCCTGAAAAATAAAAAAAAATTTTGTGTAAAAAAAAATTTTTTATTATAATTCATTCAAATCCATCTGAATACGATTACAAGTAAACTTCTAAATACATTAAGTGAGTTATAATTAATTTTCCAAAATATTACTTGTATGTGTACTTAATTTCAAATAAATAGATTCACAAGGCGACCGAAATGTTGATAATTTATTTAATTTCTTTGGCTTCTACGTTATAATGGTCAAAGCCATATGACCATATGAGCGGGTCTCCTGGGCAACCCCTCCTTACAGATTTATATCCCCACGAATATTTACATTTACATTTAATAAGCAATTATTTAATTATTTAATACTAATTTATTTTTTTTATACAAATAATTATAATTTATTTAAGTTGATTTAATATTATCAACAATGCCAATTAGTGGAAAAATATCTAATTTAAATTGTATTGTTGAAGTATTAATATTATTATTACTAATTAATTATATGTAAAATAAATAAAATTAATGGTCTACCAGCTGTCAAGGCAGACACATCGCCTCCCCAAATAGGCCTTTAAAAGTTTCTTATGAGGCTATGCCTCCTCAAGCACCCTGATAGTGAGGTGACTCTCCTCGATCCTCTCCCTGGACCATTATCCCGAGGATGATGCTATGCATCTCAAATTAATGCTGGTGGCTTTCACCAGTGGCCATGGGCACTTGAAAAGAGCCGGTACGAGTTCTTCCTGGACCAACTGGAGGCTGCGACTTCAATCAAACATCGTCAACAACAGATGAGTCCATTCTTATGTTTCCCCCCTTCCCCCTTAATTAACGTAAACTTGCATATAACTTGCATATCATAAACTATAAACTCTAATTTTTTTTCTCTAAATATAATTTATTAAATGTAACAAGTTCTAAATAATAATCAAGGCTTTTGTGTCTCTATGAAGCGAAGAGTAGATGCTCATTTACACCCCTATCTTACCGGCGTTGTTGCGAAGCCAACGACCGGTACATTAATTTAATTATATTGTAATTAAACACCAAATTAAAGAAATTGTGTAAAAAAAAAGAATTTTGTCTATATTTATTGATGTGTTCCATTGCTAAGTGACTTTTCACGTTGTAACGTCTTCAATTGATGAACAATAGAGAAAAAGAGAGAAATTTGATGTAGGCCTATGCCACCAGATGTGGAAGACGATGAAGAGGAGGGGGAGATGGGCGCACACATCGATCGCCGGTCGTGTCGACTGACTGGTTGGTTGCTCTCAAGTCCCAGTCACAGTCGGGTCACGAACCAAAGACGTGTAGAATTGTCCCTGTCCAGAAGAGAGGGACCCTGAGCTTTGCTTCTTCTTCTCTTTCTCCTTTTTGCTTTCGCCCCCCTTCCCCCCGGTGACATTCAACATAAAAGTGCATCGTGATTTCAGATTTACTTGGTCGTAATGAAATAAGAATTTGAATAAGAGAAAGAATCTATATGTCCGTCTGTCTGTCACGCTCTATTTAGGAATTTTGAAATGAAATTTTTTTATGCATAAAGAGGATATTCTCGGGATTACAGGAAAATTATTTTCATCCCGAAATTCCTATAACTTTTTGATTTATTAATTCCTAAAGTTAGGATTTTTCCCATAGGAAATATTTATGTATTCTTTTCATTTGTGTATTCCATGAATGTAAACAAATCCTCAAGTAGGCACTGGATTGGAATCGAATAATCTGTTCGCCCTCGGGGCTTGGTGTAGGGGTTAGCGTGCTAACGTACCCCAGGCAGTCCGATGATTTTATTTAAGCCATTTGGATACCAGAAATGCCTGGACCCCCAATAGATATTATCATATATATGGACCCTGTTATGCATTAGTGTGTCAAGCGCCAAAAAAAAAAAAATAAATTGAGTTAAGCACCGAATATTGTTAAAAATAAATATATAAAATATTAAGTGCCGGTTTTTTCATGTTTGGGTAGTTAGCGTAAAGTGATTTTTTTTGTAGTGCAGAAACCCTCTTCATTTTTATTCTTATAGTAAAATATATGACATTCCATCAGTTTATTTAAAAAAGAAGTAGATATATTTGTTATTTTTATTTTGATTCAACTTATTTTATCAATAAAGTGATGATATGTGATATATTTTACAATATGCAAAAGATTAGGTCTACTGGTATCTGAGACAGCCATTTGCTTTTAATTTGCATAACCCAGCCTTGGAGTATATGCCAAGGTCTCTGTTAAATTAGTCGGAGCCAAAAGCTCTGGGTACGAGTTAGCAAAGGGGTGATATTAGAAACACAAGCCTGGCACCAGCATCGTAACTTCACGCATAAAAATAACAGAGGCATTCTTCATTCTATCCCTTTTTTTTTGTTATTATTCATTTTATGTCAGTCAGGATTATATTTCTAGGATATTTGGCAAGGCGTTGAAGATGATTATTTGAATATATTCTAATATCCAAGTTGAAACTATGTTCGAGGGTTGGCCAACTCCCTTTGGCGAGACGAAGCTAACTTCACGTTCAATTGTTAAATTTTAGTTAAAAAAAATAATTTTTTTTTTTTAAATTAATTTATTATTTTAATTTATAATATTTATTTAAATTAATTTCAATTTTTATTTTTAATAATGTTATGTCTTTATTAAGTAGAAAACTTCAAAAAACCTTTAATACTGAAGAGAGTTTATTCCCTGGAAGAGGGTTTCTGCATTACACACTACCCATAGGTTTTCTTTCTACCCAAAGATGAAAAAACCGGCCTTAACTATGTACTGGTAGAGAGCTCTAGCTAGTTAAAAGGTGTTTATGTGGTTGCAGGCCCCGCAGGCGTGACGCAGTTCGAATCGCTCTTGGTAGATGGCGTGCAATAATTTAACATCTTTCCGGGTCAATGAAATTTTAATTTCTTCAGTATAATTGGCGGATGCACGATGTTGCTTTATATTTTAATTTATATACATATGGGGCATTCCACGCCAACTCGACCACTTTTGAACCCGACCATTTTTGATTTGGCTGAAACTTTGTCATCTTTTTGTACCCTATTGAAAACGTGTTTGAGAATTTTTTCAGATTTTACGACCCAGCCAAAAAAAGTTATAGCATTTTCAAAAAACATCGATTTTTTTTTTTAAATAACCGTAAAACTGTCAAAAATTAACTTATCGGGACGATTTTTTTTTTTGAAATTTTTGTCTTTAAATGTACTTTTCAGAAAAAAATATGACAAAATTTTACAGATTCATCTTGAACGTTTTTTTTGACCTTTTCGGAAAAAAACAAAAATTTCGGGATGAATGACACTTTTTTTTTTAATTTTTTTTTTTTATAAAAAACTTTGATTTTTTTCTACAAATGCTCTGAAAATTTCAGAGTGGGATTATTTCGCGTTCTATTTTTTTTTTATTTTTGAAAAAAAAAATTTTTTTTTTCTCCGCTTATTTATCATGATGGTGCTCTTAAATTCTTCCAGGATTGACTGAGATTCTAGAAAATTGAAGAAAAATAATAATAATAATAGTTAGGGGTGATGAAAATCGAGAAAATTCCATTTATCCTGAAAAAATTAGAAATTAGTTGTGTATTCAACTACTGAAGAATTTGAAGCGTCAAGTAAAAGCTTAGAAACATGGGCGTAACTAGGGGGGTGCCAGGGGGGCCTGGCCCTCCCCAGAAAGCTCCTTGCCCCAAGAAAAATTAAAGGGGGGCCATGGGACCAGCCATCTTCCGGTGGGCCTGGAAAGCCCCATATTTTCTCAATTTTTCTTGGGGCAAGGAGCTTTCTGGGGAGGGCCAGGCCCCCCGGCACCCCCTAGTTACGCCCATGTTTCTAAGCTTTTACTTGACGCTTCAAATACTTCAGTAGTTGAATACACAACTAATTTCTAATTTTTTCAGGATAAATGGAATTTTCTCGATTTTCATCACCCCTAACTATTATTATTATTATTTTTCTTCAATTTTCTAGAATCTCAGTCAATCCTGGAAGAATTTAAGAGCACCATCATGATAAATAAGCGGAGAAAAAAAAATTTTTTTTTTTCAAAAATAAAAAAAAAAATAGAACGCGAAATAATCCCACTCTGAAATTTTCAGAGCATTTGTAGAAAAAATCAAAGTTTTTTATAAAAAAAAAAAATTAAAAAAAAAAGTGTCATTCATCCCGAAATTTTTGTTTTTTTCCGAAAATGTCAAAAAAACGTTCAAGATGAATCTGTAAAATTTTGTCATATTTTTTTCTGAAAAGTACATTTAAAGACAAAAATTTCAAAAAAAAAAAACGTCCCGATAAGTTAATTTTTGACAGTTTTACGGTTATTTAAAAAAAAAATCGATGTTTTTTGAAAATGCTATAACTTTTTTTTGGCTGGGTCGTAAAATCTGAAAAAATTCTCAAACACGTTTTCAATAGGGTACAAAAAGATGACAAAGTTTCAGCCAAATCAAAAATGGTCGGGTTCAAAAGTGGTCGAGTTGGCGTGGAATGCCCCATATGTATACCGTATTTATCCAATCTTTAATATCTATTCTTGCCCGGGAGCCGTGGCTCAGTGGGAAGACATTAGCTTCTCGCACCGGAGTCCCGGGTTCGCTTCCCATCCCAAGCGAGAAAAATTTATTTCATTTGATTTACTACAAATCATTTGAAATGAATAGGGATGGGGTCTAAATGGCCTTAGATGCCGAGAAGGACCTTAAAAAAAAAAAAAAAAAAAAAATATCTATTCTTTAAAATATATTAATAAATAGCCTTTGTAGCCGAAAAAAGGTTTTTAAAAAAAAATAAATAATGTGGTTTTACGAAACCACGATGCAAGTGAAACTTTTTTCTGATTATAGGCGTTTAACTGAAAATTTTCAAAAAATAATTCAATTAAGGTTATTAAAATCGAATTTTTTTTAAATCTTAACTTAATAATTGGAAAATGGGAAATCAATAGACGCATGTTAAAAACTGAGAACAATATTTATTTAGTAAGATGCAGATTTGAATCATTTTAAATTTATGTTAAGGTTGCTCGGAAATTAAAGCACTTTATCTGATTAAAAGCTAATTTTTTAATATGTTATTAATCACTATCACATACGTATAAAATAAAATTTTGAAGCAGATCTGACGCAGGGTTATCGTGTAATTAATTTTTAAAAAATTGAAATTTAACATGTAGCCTATGGGGAATAACGACGAAATTCACACATATCGAATTATATAGCCCATATATGCATCATTTACAAAAACAAAAAAACTTCCATTTTATTAATTCACTTCCGAGAAATACGTTAAACATAAAATCAAAAGTTTCTGCCGACCGCTTTTAAAGATATTTTAACAAGAAAGTCAAAAAATTCTCCAAAATGACAGTCGCTAATATTTAAAAATAATGAATTCTCGAGAGTCAGACCAGCATGGCAACGTCGCATAAAATAATTCTCTTTTCTCGCTGTCAGTTACATTTTTTTTTCCCATTTTACGATATTTTTTTCTCGCAAATCGTCCATTGTGTTTAAACTGATTTGCATTAAACATTGTAATATATTAAATAAAATAAAATTTAAGGCGTTTAAGATTTAAAATAGATAGTTGATGAATGCAATGTTGCCAGTTCTATATTACGTGAAATACTGCTCAAGTCAAAAGTCATTCATTTATTATTTTTGATAATTAAATTATTAACTTAATCCAATTATAAACTCTGATACGTCACGACTAAATTATAATAAGGAATTTTGGCATTCAAATTTTTAATTTTTTTTAAAAAATTTAGATTCTATTATGACTTACGATGTACTATCCGAACAACCTTAAATAGTATATTAGAGTGAGGTGGATAGCTGAGTAGATATTGTAGTAAGGAAGAAAGAAAAGAGCGATTGCAGCTAAGTTTATTTCGTTTATTTAGCGTTTCAAGCTGACGTTTCGGTCAGATATACGACCATCTTCAGGGCTACAATCAATAACAGAAAGGAGCGAGTGAGTTTACAGTTAAAAAAAAGAAGAAATTTCGTTTTCTTACATCACATGCGCACAAAATTGACAATTATAATGAAATTAATGATAAATTAAAAAGGTACAAGTTACATACAAGGTATATGAATAAAAATAAAAATATATAATATATAACAACCTGAAGCGTGTCAACAAAATTCCTCAAAATGTCGAATGGCACAATTGTGTAAAGTATATTTTGCCATTTTATAAGGACCAACAGGCTATGCGAGTCAAGTTTAGAATGACACGAGCTCTCTTAGAAATAAATTTATATAATACAAAAGAGGTATTATTTTTAGAGTAAAGGAATTTAAATCCCTTCGATTAAATGATTAAAAAATAATATACTATATTTATATACATTGGCCATAAAAGACCTTAATAGAACCAATTTTGTTTATAAAATGTTTCTATATAATAATACTGTGGATTTAAAGTCCTTTTTGAATTTACGGTATTATTTTTGAAAATATAAATTGATTCCAGTGTCAATCTTTTGAACGTGTTTCTCTCAAAACCTAATATTTTGACTGAGTCAAAGTCGAAACTATGATTTTCTTCTATCGCATGGGCCGCTAGGGCGACGTGGACCTCATTGTTCTTGATATTGGTTTTGTGTTGCGACATTCTCTTGCTCAGGTATTGTTGCGTCATCCCGATGTAACATAGATTACAATCCTGGCATTCCACTCTATAAACCAGGTTGCTATTTTGAAGATGCGGGGTAGGTGTTTTGTTATTATACATAAAGGCCACTGTGTTAGAGGGTTTATAACTGATTATTATATTATTGTTGGAGGTGTATATTAATTTTCTCAGTTGTTCAGATAAACCAGCTATATATGTTAAACTCCGATAGACAGGGGCAATGTTATTCTGGCCGTCAGCACGCCGCCCTTCATTTGATGTAACTTGGTGTTTGCATAACTTGCGGTTGTATTGATTGTATAGTTTTTCGATGAAGTATCTCGGGTAGTTATTTCTTCTCAACAATTGTTTTACTTCGTCGAAACATTGTTTTTTATATTGAGGGTCGGATAGTTTGTCTGCTCTGGTAAACATATTCCATATTAGGTTCTTTTTATGAATCACGGGGTGGTTCGAATAGTAATTTAAAATTCTATCTGATTTTACTATTTTTCTACTCCATTTAGATAGAATTTTCTCACGCTGTCTGAAGAGTTTAGTGTCTAGAAAATCAATAGACATATTATTTTCGGCTTCATATGTAAATTGAATATTTTCGTCCAAGGAGTTAAATAAATCTAATGTTGTGGCGATTTTTCATTTGGTAGAGCTGTTAGGATGTCATCAACATATTTAAACATAAAAGGGACTTCATAAGGTAAAATGTTGCATGAAATAATCAAACAGATGGTCCATGTATATGTTTGCAATCACTGGGCCAAGACTACTGCCCATTGCAACTCCCCCTTAAAGATTCTTATGAATTTAAAGAAAAGATTAGTGAAATAACTTTAAAAGGAGGGCGAAATGTTAACATCCTATGATGTCACTTCACTTTTTACTAAAATTGATCTAAAGAAAGCATATGATATCATTTATAGTAAATGGTCGATGATGGAGGGGAACACAGTTTTAAATAAAGATCAATTTTTTCGAATATTTAACCTGATTCTTAACAATGCTTACTTTATTTTTGGCGAGATAACATATAAGCAAATAAGGGGAGTTGCAATGGGCAGTAGTCTTGGCCCAGTGATTGCAAACATATACATGGACCATCTGTTTGAATATTTCATGCAACATTTACCTTATGAAGTCCCTTTTATGTTTAAATATGTTGATGACATCCTAACAGCTCTACCAAATGAAAAAATCGCCACAACATTAGATTTATTTAACTCCTTGGACGAAAATATTCAATTTACATATGAAGCCGAAAATAATATGTCTATTGATTTTCTAGACACTAAACTCTTCAGACAGCGTGAGAAAATTCTATCTAAATGGAGTAGAAAAATAGTAAAATCAGATAGAATTTTAAATTACTATTCGAACCACCCCGTGATTCATAAAAAGAACCTAATATGGAATATGTTTACCAGAGCAGACAAACTATCCGACCCTCAATATAAAAAACAATGTTTCGACGAAGTAAAACAATTGTTGAGAAGAAATAACTACCCGAGATACTTCATCGAAAAACTATACAATCAATACAACCGCAAGTTATGCAAACACCAAGTTACATCAAATGAAGGGCGGCGTGCTGACGGCCAGAATAACATTGCCCCCGTCTATCGGAGTTTAACATATATAGCTGGTTTATCTGAACAACTGAGAAAATTAATATACACCTCCAACAATAATATAATAATCAGTTATAAACCCTCTAACACAGTGGCCTTTATGTATAATAACAAAACACCTACCCCGCATCTTCAAAATAGCAACCTGGTTTATAGAGTGGAATGCCAGGATTGTAATCTATGTTACATCGGGATGACGCAACAATACCTGAGCAAGAGAATGTCGCAACACAAAACCAATATCAAGAACAATGAGGTCCACGTCGCCCTAGCGGCCCATGCGATAGAAGAAAATCATAGTTTCGACTTTGACTCAGTCAAAATATTAGGTTTTGAGAGAAACACGTTCAAAAGATTGACACTGGAATCAATTTATATTTTCAAAAATAATACCGTAAATTCAAAAAAAGGACTTTAAATCCACAGTATTATTATATAGAAACATTTTATAAACAAAATTGGTTCTATTAAGGTCTTTTATGGCCAATGTATATAAATATAGTATATTATTTTTTAATCATTTAATCGAAGGGATTTAAATTCCTTTACTCTAAAAATAATACCTCTTTTGTATTATATAAATTTATTTCTAAGAGAGCTCGTGTCATTCTAAACTTGACTCGCATAGCCTGTTGGTCCTTATAAAATGGCAAAATATACTTTACACAATTGTGCCATTCGACATTTTGAGGAATTTTGTTGACACGCTTCAGGTTGTTATATATTATATATTTTTATTTTTATTCATATACCTTGTATGTAACTTGTACCTTTTTAATTTATCATTAATTTCATTATAATTGTCAATTTTGTGCGCATGTGATGTAAGAAAACGAAATTTCTTCTTTTTTAACTGTAAACTCACTCGCTCCTTTCTGTTATTGATTGTAGCCCTGAAGATGGTCGTATATCTGACCGAAACGTCAGCTTGAAACGCTAAATAAACGAAATAAACTTAGCTGCAATCGCTCTTTTCTTTCTTCCTTACTTAAATAGTATATTTTATCAATTTAAAAATTGAATAATTAAATCTCCACAATTATTTTTTTATAATTCTTCATATATATTAAATTTCAACTTTCCTATTTTTGTCGTCACGACTTGTGACGTCATGGCTTGTAACGCGACATGCTGATAGAAGAGCGTAAAAAATTTGAGAGGATCAAATAAAAGTTTCACTTAAAAAAAAAAAAAAAAAAACGATTTCATTGTATATTAGGTATTTCAAAACGTGTATTTCGATCAAATGCAATAATTTCTCTCTGATAGGCCTAGCGATACACAATTATTCAGTAAAAGTAACGTTATTAGATCGATATTTTTGTTTGAATTTCTACCTAGGAAGTTTTTAGAGAGCCAATCAGCATAAAGCCCCCCTCCCCCTCCCCCCTGCTAATTATGATTTCTCACCTCCTTTGCATTTGGAATTTGTTCACAAACACAATGCGCCATTTGCTTTGCCACCTGTTTGTTAATTAACGACATCCGATTTTGTTTTAAAATAAAAAAATAAAAATTGTTTTTCTAAACTAGCCGCAACGCCCATCTGCGGCGGACCATCTCGCCTCGCCTTTCATTAACAATTCAGATTGTTTTGATGTCCCTGCAAAGTGGTCTGTATGTGATCACAATATCTCAAGAACGAAAAGAGCTAGGAGGTTGAAATTTTATATTTAAGTTAGGCACCCCCAAGGCACGTGACACGAAGCTTTTGAACAAAATCGGCCAAAGAGTACTACTACTTTACTTTTTTTCAACTTTGGACACCCCTAATACAATTTTTACCATCCATGAATGCAAAAACATATATTTACGGTATTCTATAGTTCTTTAACTTTCCAAAAATCATTCATTTGTGCAAATCTCTTAATGCGGGATAGGACCGAAGGTGTTACCCATGTTTTTCCCGCTAAGATGGCGTTGTGTGTCATAAAAAGTATGCCCAAAAAGTAATTCCAAAATTTGCCAAGAGATGTCAGAATGGTAGCTAATAATATTTAATGCATTTGGTTGATTTTCTTTGATCTTTTAACAATAAATGTTATTATATATTATGTATCTTTTATAAAAGCATAAAAACATATAAATATAGGCTATTAGGGGATCGGCTGTTAGACTAGCCTGCCATCTATTGCAAGAATGCTGAACTAATTTGACAGTTGATTTTTTAAATAAATCATCTAAGCTTATTTTAACAATTTCTTAATTAATATGTGATTAATAATAACAATAAATTCATTTTTAAATTTGAAAAAAATTAAAGATTATTGGGACAGATTGCTTTTTTGTATTTGCTTGATAACAAAAAAATTAATTACGATAATTTTTTAATAAGTCATTAAACAAATTATAGCTCGATGTCCCAATAATCTCTTATGAATTTAATTCATTTAAAAAAAAACCGCATTGAAAAATTCCTTATAATAGTTTAGTTTTTTGTTAAATCGCTCCTGAACCCCCTTAATTATTAACGGAATTATTGACATTATAAACAAAATAGTTATACAAATCAATGATATAGATATGAAACGTTGCTTAGCAGTTCGCAGGTATAATATTAATATGTAGATTGCGCTGAATTCTGACTTTGATAACTAACAAACGATCTATATTGTATGTCCGTCCGTTTGTCTGTCTCTTACGCTCTACTATATTTGTCCAACTTTATGTTTGAATATCGAAATGAACAAAGAAAACTCAACAATTAATAATAAGCTAATCTTTCAGGCTTCTTTAGTAGTCTTCCACATCTGGTCTTCACTACTCTCTTAAAACGAATTAGTAGAATTTTTACTTATTCAAACAGTAGGTAAGCAAATTACAGCAACTTTAGTCATTTTGAGTAGAATCTACTAATATATTTAGTAAATTTATTGGTTACTTTTAGATTAGTTATTTTTTACTAATTCAAAAAAGCAGTTCATTCAATTCCGGCTGTCTGAGAAGCCAACATGGCCGACCAGCTGTTTGATCGGTTCCTTAATAAAGACATTTTTGGCAATATAAGGCTTTATTTAAGTAATAATAATACAAATAAATAATAATATTGAGATAACTTGTATTTTTTGTTAAAAATTGCAGGAAATATATGTTAAGTCAAAACAAATAGATTCCAAATTTTTTTAAATTAATAAAATATTATTTTTTAAATAATCAATTAAGAAATATTTTTACTTAAAATTTAGTAAATATATTTCTTGATATAACGATAATTAGTTTTATTAAGTTTATTTAGAAATAAATTGCTGGGAAGGAAAATAGTAACATTCAAGTAAAAAGCATTGTTAACATCAGCGACATACTTATATAGCAAATAACAGAGAAGTAATAGTAAGTCAAGTTTAAGTGGGTTCGGCTAGAACTCGAGTCAGTAAACACAAGTTTAGGTCCCGGTGTCATCGCACCTTATTTCAGATATCTTAAACATTTCTTTTTTTTGGTCATTATTTTTTTAAAAATTCACTTTTTCAATTAGTGAATTTTTCATATTAATAATTTTTACTAATTGAAAAAGTGGATATCCACTATTTACGGGTGGTCTACTTTGCACATCTTAAAAAAGTGACTATTCACTATGAATTAGTAGTTTTTTACTAATTCGTTTTTAGAGAGTACACGATTATTAATATTAATTTCTTCTTCTCTCTTCCTTTCTTCAACATTCTTATCCTCTTCAATTCCATTTTCTTCTTCTCCACTTGAGACCCTCAACTCTCCTTCTGGTCTCAAAAAATCACTTTTTAAGTAATTTCTTGGCTCATTTCATACATTATTTTCCCTCTTGAGGATTAGCAGCTTTCTATTCCTCTTCACAGTTCCATTAGATGTTTTAACTAGATATGTTCGAGGAACATTATCCAATTTCCCCCACGATGCACAGTGGTTCAAAATGCTATTCTAGCTGGACAAAATTAATATTGAAATAAAAATAACTTTTTTCGAAGATAACAAGCGGGCTTTGCGACTAGTGTTGTATATATACAAAAAAAAAAAAATATAAAATTTTTTTTTTCTTTAACGTAATGTGTGAAAATGAATTAACATTCTTAGCTAAATGCATTAAAGTTGTTGCTTTAGCACTTATAAATTATCAAAGGCAATAAAGTCGCCAAACGAACGAACGAACGAACGAGAAAATAGATTAAAAGAAAAAGATAATAAATGCGATTTTATCAAAATAAATTCTTTTGCTATATAAATCCGGTTCTTTGTCATTTTTATATAACAATAACACAATTGCCAACCTTGGAAAAAAAAACAAAAATGAAGAGAAACTCTTTGATATTAATTAAAAAAAACTCTAAAAGTATTCAACACAAACAAAAAAATCTGGTGTGACTGTAAACATCACACAACTTTCTCTTACCTTCGGTAATCGTTCTGTGCTTGTCACACCAGATTTTTTTTTTTGTGTTAGTTCCCGCCGATATATTAAAAATCAAGATGTAAAATTTATAAGTATGGCAAAATATTTATATTTTATTACCATGGCAACCATTTCTCTTATCTTCTCTATGAAGTACAAGAGTAAAGTGGGCTTCAGAAGATTTCAATTGGTAAATGAGAATATACATTTTAAAGAACATCTAAAAAATAATTGATTTATGAATTTTAAACAAAATCGTTGGAGCAAATTTAGAGAAAATCGAAAAAAAAACTGAAAAAGTGCATCAGTAAAGTATAATACTACACTGTAAAAAAAAATATGAATTTTCATTCATATCTCATAAACTTTGGTGGTTTAATTTCAATAGACCAGGATATGAGCTAAAATTAATATACAAGTATATGAATAAGTATCGCTTTAAAAAAAATATGAATTTTCCTTCTTTTTTTCATATACTTTTCGTAGTTTAATTTTAATACACCCAGGATGTGAAATAAAATTAATATAAAAGTTTATGAACAAATTACCAACTTTTAAACTTATCTTTTTCTTTGTGTGCCGCCAAATTTTGAAATCGTTAAAAGTGCACTGCGCGACAAGTTGAGAATCACTGGTCTAAACGTTCTCAAATAACTCGACTACCTCAAGGAATTTTTATTAATATTATTTTAAGGAAACTTGAAATTATTCTTTTAAAATTTATTTCACAAATCTAAATTTATTAAATTCTGGTTTGAAATTCGCGCTCTAAACTATTTAAATATTTATGAAGTATATTAAAATCATACTAATTAAATAATTTTTATAAAGTAATTCAACTAAATAGCTATAGAAATTAAAATTAACAATTTCACCAAAATAATTAATTTTAAAATATACAAGAAATTGGTTAGGTTGGCACCAAATTCTGTTTTTGAAGTAGCTGATTTAACGCATAGATAATTGAACGTGTATTATTATTTAAAATGAAATATAAATATTTAATCAATATATTGAAATAGGAACATTTTACTAACAAAATCGTAAGTATTGAATTTGAATTTTTTCATTGAAATTTTTTTTTTCTCAATTTCAAATAAATTATTGTTTGTCATTTTTCAGGTGAGGTTAGTTATACTCCAGCCAGGGAATAAACTCCAAACTGCAATGAAAATGTAACTCTTTATTTCTTCTCAAAGAAGATGAAAATCGACATATTTTTTGTATTAAATAATTAAAATGATTTGTATTTGTGTTAAATTTACTTGGAAATGTATAAAAATTTATTTTTTGATACAAATTTATTATTTTAATACTTTAATTTGTTTTATTATTTAGTAAAATTGTATATTTTAATATAATATAATTTTTTTTTAATAAATAAAAAATAAAATAAATAAAAAAAACTATTATTTCACCTAGACCACTCACTTTCCCTCAAAAGTATAAACTCGTAAGGACTTTAATTTTTGTTTATTAAAGCTTTTGTGGTTTGAAATATTATTATTAGGAGAATTTTTAATTATAGACCACATATTTGTATTAAATATTTATTAAAAATATATATATTTGTACAGTATTTATATATTTTTAATAAATATTTAATACAAATATGTGGTCTATAATTAAAGTTCTCCTACTTTCATTTTTCACAAAAAAGTATATTATTTCTCATAAACCCGTAATTTAAATTTCATATACCAAAAATGAATTTATTCATATACCCGAAAATGAATTTATTCATATACCCGAAAATGAAAGTTCATTTTTGGTATATGACCTTTCTCATATACCCAAAATGAATATTCATAAACAGTTTGTGTAACAGACTTCCTACACATGTGTATGAATATGGCTCGAAAATTTTTAACAGTGTAGTACTCTTTGGTCGATTTTGTTCAAAAGCTTATTTTTCCGGTTCCGGGGGTGTTTAACTTAAATATAAAATTTCAACCTCCTACATCAATTCCTTCATGCTTAAAATTGAACACAGTGATAACCACTTTTTACTTTCTCTTACCTCTATATATATGTTAATATATAAACACACCCCCATGGGACGTGACACGAAGCTTTTAATAAAAAACGGCCAAAGAGAACTAATACTTTACTGCTTTTTTTTTTTTCGATTTTCTCAAAATTCGCTCCAACGATTTTGTTTAAAATTCAAAAATCAATTATTTTCGAAATCTTCTGAATACCACTTTACTCTTGTACTTCATAGGAAAGATAGGAGAAATGGTTGCCATGGTTAACAAAATATAAATATTTTCCCATACTTTTTACATCTTGAATTCAAATGTACCGTACTGTGGGGAACTAAATATATGTCGACACAAAAAATCTGGTGTGCCAAGCACAAGATTTTTTGGATTCAGGGGACCTCAAAACGTGAAGATCCATTAAAATCTCGACATCGAATTTTTGACATGAATCCAATACTTTCTCTCTATATATATGGACCGTTTATTTTGAAAGTGGTGCAAGTCCATTTTCTATTGTTTCGAGAAAATGAAAGGTTAACATATCTGTTTATTAAAAAGTCTATTTACCGACCAATTTTCAAATGAACAAAACATGGGAATTTTTTAAGAAATTTACCACTAGCTATTTGAATCGTTTATTTCAGAAACCACCTAAGCGACAAAATTTCAAATCATGTGCTTTTGGTGCTACTGTACAATTTAAAGGTAAATACATCTTTTAGATTATCCCAATAGCATGTTTTTGATTTGGTAAAAAAAAAAAATATTTGAAGGAGACTAGACCTATACTTAAGCTGCAAAACAGTTTTCTTTAGTTTTCCCAAAGTTGAAAAAAAGCGCACTTAGGTGCTTTCTGAAATAAACGAATCATTTATATATACATAGAAATTTTACATTAATTTAATCATAAATTATGTGAAATCTCATTTTTTTTTTAAATGGACTTACACCACTTTCAAAATAAACGGTCCATATAGAGGTAAGAGAAAGTAAAAAACAAATCAAATATGTCAGGTGAAGTTGTTCAAAGGTTTGTCTGGCCGATTCTAATATTTTTATTTATTATTATTCCAAGGATTTAATTTCATACTTTGAATGATGGCTCACGTTTTACAATAAAACAAAGAAAATAAATACACCGTCTCTCCGCCTAATAATAATAAAAATTCTTAATTAAAAAAAAAAAACTTTATTTCCAACCGCCACAAGAACACCCTTAATAAATTCACTTATTTATTTATTATGTTTTAAAAATTATTTGTAGTATGTAGACAGTGGCGTCATTTGGGGGGGGGGGGGGAGAGGGGGCACTCCCCCTTAAATTTGCGTATCTATTTGTAAGTGAATTTCCTGTTACTTTTTAGACAATTCAATCCATCATCAGGCTCATTGAAAACTCCCTTGATGATAAGAAATAGATCTTAAATTTTAGATTAAAATTAAAACTTCCTGTTTCAAAATTAGAATAATTATTTAGTTCCGGATTTGACTGAATGCATGCAAAAACTGTTTCGTTCTATTCCGGCATAAAAAAAAATAGGTGTGACTGGTCGCACAACACAAACTTTCTCTTTTCGTTATTTTTATATAAATCTGAATCAAATTGTCTTTGCCACCTCTATTTTTGGCTAATAAAAAGAATGGAGAAAGAAAAAACCGAAAAAGTTACCTATCATAGAAAAAAAATAACATCATTTTTAATTCAGGATTATTTTCATTTATTTAATTTATAAATATTTTAATTAAATATTAAATAAATTAAATATTATATTACCAAATAAACAAAGCATTGTTGCAAATTAGATTATTGTTTTAAATATTTCCTTTTATCCAATCAATTCGATCATGTAAATAAACGTGAATATATTCTAGGTTATACGACACAGCTTTTAATGCCTGTCAGAATTTGTCAAACAAAAAAAAGCAAATTGTCCCGACAATTATCGTTTCAAAAAACAAACGTGACAAATTGTCAAAATTCACCTCATCATCATAGTTTTCTGCTTTTTTCGCATGTCCTTTGATGGCGATTCTTCCTTCTCCATTCCTCCTTTCCTAGGCTAATCTTTTCATCCATCTTCTCCTTTCTTCTCCCTTTCTTACACTTTCCTTCTACCATTCCTTGTACATCTTTCATTAGGCAATTCCTTCTAAGTATATGGCCAATCCATTTCCTTTCCTCAGAGTAATGTTTTTAAGTAGATTTCTTTCTTCTCCTACTCTCCTTAATACACGCTCTTCGTTCCTCACCTTATCCGACCACTTGATATCCAACATCCTTCTCCAAATAACTTCAAAAGCCTCGATCCTTTCCTTATCTCTCTTCAACAATGTCCATTGCGGCACACTCGAGCCAAACCCTTGACCAATCTTATCCTCAAACCTAAATCCATTTTATAATAAAATGTAACATTTCTATTAAATGCCTCCTTTGCCATAGCAATCATTGTCTTGATCTCTCTTTCCTTTCAACCTTGCGTTACTTCTGTGTCTAATATTTCCACCTGTCTATTTGTTCCTATCTCGCCGTCCACTACATATTTCTTTCTCCCCTACTCTCATTTACTTTTTGTCACCCTTTTTGTTGATTTTTCAAACCATTCTCCATTTCCATGCAGTCTAATTGTCCTATCAGCTGAGAATTTTATGAAACAAAAAATGACAAATTGTCATGACAATTTTACAAAGATGTCATTTTTTGCTTGACAATTTAGTCAAAAGCGGATTTTTATGAAACAGATATTCGAACAAATTGTCACCTGTCATTGTCAGCTTGCTGAAATAGGGCCCTGGTCGCTTGCTTGTCTACAGGAGATGTAGAAAGAATAGATGTGATGTCTTTTCAAATTCTCTATTGGTTCTTCAAGACCATGTCTTTGTTTCGTGTCTTGTTTGAATACTGTGCCTGTAAAAAAACAAAAACACTCCTAAATTAATTATTCTATCTAAACAGGGGTTCTGATCTGGCGAATTTGAATCAGGGGGGCAACCTACCTTCAAAAGAAATAAATAAATAAATAAGAAAATTAAAAATCTTTATTTTGCTTCAAATAGTATAAAATAAATCTACTATAAATTATAACCTAAAAAGATTTTAATCAGATCCACTAACAAATTTTGATCAAATTAAAATTTTAAAAATCTGGTGTGACTGGCGCACAGCACCTACGCTTTCTCACTACAACTTCAGTAATCCGAAAGTTGATTGTACTGGCGTAAATAATATCTGCAATTTTATGTAAACATGTATTTAGTTTCCGACAGTAGGTACAATTGAATTCAAGATGTAAAAATTTTTTTTTTTTTTTTTTTCAGTGAGTGGTTTTAGAAAAAAATTTAATTTAAGGCGCCTAGAATCTAGAAATTCTAAATAACTATAATAATATTAAATTTTTTTTTCGCCTTTTCGACATTTTTTGCTATATACACTTCAAAAGATACTTTTTTACTTTCTCTTACCTATGTATATATGTAATATATATATAGAGAGAAAGTATTGGATTCATGTCAAAAATTCGATGTCGAGATTTTGATGGATCTTCACGTTTTGAGGTCCTCTGAATCCAAAAAAGTGGTTTTCGCGACATGGTCTGTCTGTCTGTGTGTCTGTGTGTCTGTGTGTGTTCAATTTTAAGCATGAAGGAATTGAGCTACGAGGTTGAAATTTTATATTTAAGTTAAACACCCCCCCGGGACCGGAAAAATAAGCTTTTTAATCAAAATCGGCCAAAGAGTACTAGTACTTTACTGATGTACTTTTTCAGTTTTTTTCGATTTTCTCAAAATTCGCTCTAACGATTTTGATTAAAATTCAAAAATCAATTAATTTTTAGATGCTCTTTCAAAATGTATATTCTCGTTTTGCCCTCAAAATTGTTTGAAGCGCACTTTACTCTTGTGCTTCATAGGAAAGATAGGAGAAATGGTTGCCATGGTAACAAAATATAAATATTTTCCCATACTTATAAATTTTACATCTGAATTCAAACATTCCCTACTGTCGGAAACTAAATATAGTCGACACGAAAAATCTGGTGACAGCACAGAACACAACTTTCGATTACCGAAGGTAAGAGAAAGTTGTGTGCTGTGCGCCAGTCACACCAGATTTTTCACCAACCCTTCATAAACTATTTAAAATAATAATATAAATATAGTATAATTAGGTCTGTTCGTTTCGCTTGCCAGTGCAGTATGATTTACACATTTTGTCCTCCATTCTATTCGTTTCATTTTTCGAAACCTAGGTGCACACTAGAAAAACTTGCACCTTTTGACAAAAATGGAGTGCACCTTTTACCATGCCAAGTGAAACAAACAAACCTTATATATTTTTCAACTAAATAAATAAATAATTAAAAAAAAAAAGCATTGTAACAAAATCTGACAAATGATACATATTATAAGATTAAATTAAATTATCTTTTAAATACTAAGATCTTTTAAATAATATCCCAGCTTTATGAGGTCTACTATTTTTTTTTCTCTCCTCCAACTAATGTTTTAATTGCATCAAATATCTATGTAGGCCTATATATAAATGCGTAGTACTCGTCTGTCTGTCACCGCTCTATTTGACCAACTTCCCGTTGAAATATCGAAATGGAATTTTGCACCCTTATAGAGTATGTAATTGAGAGTCCAGGAAAAATACTCGGGTCCGTAAATTCTCAAAAGGGGAAGCTCAAAAAATTCCAGAAAATGAATTTACCCGTTAGAAAAGTATTGAGTTTTGTCTTGTCTTATCAAAATTCATAAAGAAAAATTAAATCCAATTAAAATTAATTACAATAATTAAATAAATAAATCATTCAAATGAGAAATAATAAAAATTGTTATATTAATTAAATTTTTTTTTTTGTTTCCTTTAGAGAGACCGGTGATCAGACCAGTCCTTAGATTTTGATCCAGGCACTGTGGTAAATGGACAATTTGATACACAATGCACCAAGTATAAATATACGGGCAATTCTTCCCCCTTTCGGGGGGGGGTAGGCCATGAAGACTTCAAAACCTCAAAAAAAAAAAAAAAAAAAATATATAGCTTGATTCTCATAGGAATATATAGATAGGTATTTATAAAATACACACAAAAAAAAATATATTGTTTTAACAAATAGTTAATAAAATTTTTTTAAAGATAAGTGAGGGTATTTCTTAATAATGTTTGAAACGAACGAGATGACTGATAAATTCCGGCATAGGGAGGGTCCGCCTCAGGTGAGCTTGAGGGAACAAAACGGGCCGCGCAACTAGTTGTATAAGTCTAAACTTTTTACACAAAAAAAAAAAAAAAAATACTTGGTCACTAGATTATTGATATTATCCAATGAGTGGCTTTTTATTGGAAATATTAGGAGGCCTCATGATCAGTTGGGCTCTAAATTGAATGAAATGACCGGCAGGCTAATTCTAAATCTCATTAAATTCTATTTGAAGAGGTTGGCGCCCTTTCAACAGCGCCGGGGTCATCTCTCTCTCTCTCTCTCTGCCCGTGGCCTCGGGCCTGTCAATGCTTTCCTATTAATTAATCCGCGAATGAGAGAGAACCGACGACCCCTGGGATTAAATCCCGGGGGATTATCATTAACCAGCTGACTCCTAAATTATTTTATTATTTAAATTGTTTCATTTCGTTCATTCGACGTACGAACCCTCAGGGCTACTATATATAGTCTATATTTTCCTTCTTTTAACCCTTTGGCAATTTTATTATTTTTTACGTTCTTTTATTTTACAATTTAAATAAAAAAAGAGAATTTTTTTTTTTTTATTGGAAATGTAAAATATAAATAACATTGAAAATGAAAATTTATAGCAGGGGTGGCTAAGCAAAAAAATTTACAAAAATCCACCAACTAGTTTCAGAGTTAATTGGAAAAGTTAAAAATTATTTTTTTTTTTTTTTTTTTAATTTCATTTAAGATCTTTTTTCAGCATCGAAGGCCATTTAGATCCCGATTGATAGCCAATCCAATTGAAATAAATTTTTGTGGCATGAGACGGGATGCGAACCCGCGACCTTTGGAATTAGAAGCTAATGCTCTAGCCCTGAACCACAGGTCAAAGGATAAATTAATAAAAATTAAATCTCCCAATTATTATTCTATAATTAATTATATTTATATTAAATTTTTATTATATTTTAATCATATTAAATTGAAATTCCATTTTTGCTTCTTTTATGACTATTAATTAAAATTAATATTTTGAAATAAACTATTTCTTTCAGTCACGATGTTACAGTTATTGTTCCTCCCCCCCTCTCGCCACCCAATGGGTGACGGGGGGGGAGGGGAGGGGATGTGACTGACTGACTGACCTTAACTTATGGTAATACAAAATTCGATTTGGTTCCATAATTTATGCCAAATAAATTGAGATCATAAATAAAAATAGAGTTTCTTTTCTCTTATTAATTGTCTCTAGTAAAGAAAGAGACTGAAATTTAATTAGAAATGTAAATTAGAAATGGAAGGATAAATTATAAAAAAAAATGACGTCAATGTGTATACACAAGTATTTTTTACTTTCTCTTACTATGAAATATTTATACCGCAGAGTATATATGGACCGTTTATTTTGAAAGTGGTGTAAGTCCATTTAAAAAAAAATGAGATATACACATAATTTCAAAATATACTACCTACGGGTATATAAATTATACCAAAATTAAAAAATTAATCAAATCAAATATCTTTTGGCCAATTTGAGATAGCCATTTGTAAAAAAATTTTAAGAAAAAAAAGTTTGCCCCCCCCCAAGAAAAGTTGAAATGACGCCTCTGGTTACTACGTTACTTATTAATATAAAGATATCAAGCAGTCATTAGCTGATATTCATCCGGTGCATCAAGAATATTTCAAAACACTGCCACCATGCAGAGCATAAGTAAATATTATAATTACTACTAATACCTTGTAATTTTAACAATGTAATTAACGTCTAAAATTAAAAATACTATTTCTATTTTATATCGTATCTATTATTTTTAAACAAAATTGGATTAATATGAAGAATATTTTAAGTGATATTTGAATTTTCAAAGTTGAAATTAAATTAATTTTACAATTGGCTAATTTTGAAAGTGGTGTAAGTCCTTTGCAGCCCGAAAGTATACTTTAGTTAAATTCGCCCTAAAACAAATTTAGATATTAATAAATCAGTAGAAACATTGACCGACTTCATATCATTTGCCAAGATTTTTACTTTCTCTTACCTCTATATATATGTTAATATATAGAGAGAGAAAGTATTGGATTCATGTCAAAAATTCGATGTCGAGATTTTGATGGATCTTCACGTTTTGAGGTCCCCTGAATCCAAAAAAGTGGTTTTCGCGACATGGTCTGTCTGTCTGTCTATGTGAGTTGCTGTGTTCACTTTTAAGCATGAAAGAATTGAGCTATGAGGCTGAAATTTTATATTTCAGTTAGGCACCCCTTTAAGGCGTGAAAATAAGCGATGGCGACGGGGACTCGTTAGGACTCGAGAGTTTTTATGCCTTTAATTCGAAGGCTTTTCTCCTCTATATAATAAAAAAAAAGCTATATCACAATCTGGAAGGCCATGATCTGCCCCCCCTGGACGACCATTTTCTGCCCCCCTCTAGATTTGATCCTGGGTACGCCCTTGAAATTCGCTCTAACGATTTTGATTAAAATTCAAAATGCAATTATTTTTTAGATGTTCTTTCAAATGTATATTCTGGTTTTGCCCTCAAAATTGTTTGAAGCACACTTTACTCTTGTGCTTCATAGGAAAAATAGGAGAAATGGTTGCCATGGTAACGACATA
This sequence comes from Euborellia annulipes, assembly GCA_023213315.1. Lineage (NCBI taxonomy): Eukaryota > Metazoa > Arthropoda > Insecta > Dermaptera > Anisolabididae > Euborellia > Euborellia annulipes. Next base: position 16,364 of record JAKCPI010002115.1, on the reverse strand, counting down.
AATATTTTCTCTTGTTTATAAATTTGACATATTGGCGGAAACTAAATATATGTCGACACGAAAAATCTGGTGTGGCAAGCACAGAACACAACTTTCGATTACCGAAGGTAAGAGAAAGTTGTGTGCTGTGCGACATCACACCAGATTTTTAATTAACAGATATGCTAAACTTTCATTTTCTCGAAACAATAGAAAATGGACTTACACCACTTTCAAAGTAAGCGGTCCATATATTGGCTGAGTGCGCGATGGAAGTGCCAGCTAGCGGTTGCAATTACGTTGGACTTTGAAATGTCAAATGGCTGGCTGTCATTACGAAGAGTAAATAAACAAACAAATAATTTCAATGAAACATCATAATTTACAAATATTCTATTTGTAAATGTAAATCTACAGTGTCTATAATAACATTGACCTTTTTATTTCCCGTTTAAAATTCCACAATCAATTAATTTCCGGATAGTACAACACGGGCTTTCTCATGACTCTCTTCACGAGAAGTAAGTAAAGAAATATCCAGTTTGCCGCAAATAATTCAAAAATCCTGCCGAAGTCTCCTCTCCGGACAAAAAAAGCACATAAATATGAAAAAAAGCATAAAAATCTTAAATAAAAAGTTGTTCAATAAGCATAAGCAATAAAAAAGCTCTACTCCAATGGCGGATACAAGGGGGGGGGGGGGGTAAAGGGGTTAATTCCCCCTCTCCTTTTTTTGTCAGATGAATTTTCTCATCATTCTTTAGGCCCTATAATAAATTATAATACAATATAGGAAGAGAGAATTTGCCTGTCTGTCTGTGTGTGTGTGTGTGTGTGTGTGGGTGTTAATTGAAGGCCCTCGGGAGACGTGACAGCAGATGGACTCCCCTCGTGACTCCCCTCAGGCTCTCTTTTGTTGCACCGTTAGACTACGCCCTCCGGCGCCATCTTCTAATATAATAATCAAAGTAAATATTCTTTTTTGCTTCTTCACTGTGCCATATCATCTATTTTTTTTTTTTTTTTTAAATTATATATATTTTTTACTCCAAGAGTAATAATAATCACAAAATGCCAAAGGGAATAAAAGCCAATAGAAGACAGATATGCATCTCTTTTTTTTTTTTTTTACTTCTTTAAAATTTGAGAGCAGAAATGAAAATTGAGAGAGGGCTCATTAGCTTTTTTACCTTCGCTAAAATTGAAACTTGTGTCACACCATATTTCTTTTGTGTAGAGATATTTATTTAGTTTCCCATAGCACCTTCGTTAACTCGACCACTTGCATTTCATAGTAAAACGTTTCATGTAGGTCGAGGGTCCGGTGGCCTGGTGCAATGAACAGACAGCACGCCTATGCCCTGGAAAGGCGGAGATCCTGGGTTCGATTCCCGGGGGGCCATGGGATGTTTCAGAGCCGGAACTAGGAAATTTTTTTAGGGGGAGGGGGGGGGGGGCAAAATTCAATTTCCCGCCCCCTCCTTAAAATTTTCCCTGATCTCAAAAATTTTTCTGCGAAAATTTTTTTTTTTCGCGGAACCAAAATTTTTTCCCGTCCGAAATAATTATTTTACCTTTTTTTAGAGACGCAAAATTTTTGCCACCCGCGGAACCAAAAATTTTTATCTTTCTTAATTGCCGCCCTCTGATATTTGCCGCCCGATGCACCCACTGCCCCCCCCCCTGGGATGTTTGACCTCACCAATAAATAACACTCACATCCATGGGCGCCCGCAGGGGGGGGCAACCAGGCACTTGCCCCCGCCCCCCTGGAAAATTAAAATGATACAAAAAAATGTATAAAACAAAAAAAAAAATACAAAAAAAACTTTTCACAGTATACATCCACCTTGCCGCGGTGAGAAAGCTTTAAATACTAAGAGATGTATAGCATTATTAATATCAAAGTACGTTTTTTTTTAACTTATCTGGAAGTGACTTGCCCCCCCCCCTGCAAAAAATCCTGCGGACGCCCTTGCTCACATCTTTGTTAGATATACCGGTAGTATATCTCTATGACTTGTTAGTAAAGTCCGAAACGAATCGAGATGTTTTGAATACTAATATCTAAATATATAAATCTCGAAAATAATTAACTAGTTAAAAAAAAAAGTAATAAAAAGTCAATTGATTCAAAATATCCATAGGCTTTTCAATAGTTTGATTTTAGAAGATTTTGAATAATAACTAATATAATTAATTAATTTTGCTTTATCAGGGCTGATTTAGGGCATAGGCTCTGTAGCCCTTAGTATTTGTAAATCCATTACTGTTATATTTAATTCAAATAAATAAATAATATTGAGATGATGGCTGAACTATTAACAGATATGAGTTGGCACCCGGCTTAATAAAAAAAAAAAACAAAAAAAAAAAAAAACAGATACGAGTAGGATGGCAGCCATGTAAGAAATCAGACAAAAATTTAATCAATCTTTATCTAATTTTATTTCGATTGCTGACGTTTCGGACGCAAATCGCGTCCTTCCTCAGGACAATCGATAGTTAATAAAATACGCCCCTTTGTATTTTATTAACTGTCGAACTAAATTAAATTTTTGTCTGATTTCTTTCCCTAGCTGCGCCATCCTACTCATATCAATAAATAAATATTTTAAATTTTTCAAAATTTTAATCTCATATTTGGATATTTTATATACACTGGAGAATCTATATATAAAATAGCGGTGTGTCCGTAAGTCTGTCACGCTCTGTTTGACCAACTTCCCGTTGGAATTTTGAAACGTAATTTTGCAGTCTTATAGAGGACGTTTTGGAGAGTCCCGGAAAAATACTCAGGTCCCGAAATTCCTATAACTTTTAGAGTTATTAAATCTTAAAGTTACGATTTCTCCCTTAGGAAATGTATAGAGAAATATTTAAGTATTCTTTTCATTTGGGGTAAGAGAAAGTAAAATAGTGCACTGCAAATAGTCAATATATTTTTTTCTTTTTGTTATTTTCTACCTCTTCTAATTTCCAAGACTTTAAAACAAAAACATGTTAAGTTAAAAACTTGTCTAAAACATGTAATTAAATTTTAAAATAAAAAAAAAAAAAATAGAGTATTATAAGCGATGGTAGAGAGAGAGAGAGAAAAAAAAGTTTATTTAATTTTATCGAAGTAAAATTACAAAGCTTGTCTTTTGTATATACGTACGTATATTAGAAGTCTATATACTATAGAGAGAGAGAGAGAGAGCAGTTAACGTACGTATATAGCAAAATTTCAAACGCTAAGCCTGAGGCCTTCTGGAACCTCCAGGGCTCTCTCTTTCTCTTTCTCTCTTCCAAACAGTTCAGGTTTAGAATTTATTTTTTAGTAAAAATGTATTTAATAGATTTTCAAAAATGAATTAGAACTTTATATAAAAGTGATCTCTTGACATTACTAGCTCGCCTGCAGCAGACCCTCGTCTTTTCCTTAATCAGAGGAGTAATCGTAATGCATATCTGATTTGTTAAGGGAGTTCAGGTGCGACGTCTAAACGTACTTTAAAAAAAACTAGACTATTATAATGAATTTTTCAATGCGGTTTTTTTAATGAATTAAATTCATAAGAGATTATAGGGACATCGAGCTACAAATTTTTTAATGACTTATTAAAAAATTAACGTAATTAATTTTTTTGTTATCAAGCAAATACAAAAAAACAATCTGTCCCAATAATATTTAATTTTTTTTTTTAAATTTAAAAATGAATTTATTGTTATTATTAATTACATATTAATTAAGAAATTTTTAAAATAAGCTTAGATGATTTATTTAAAAATCATCTGTCAAATTAGTTAAGCATTCTTGCAATAGATGGCAGGCTAGTCTAACAGCCGATCCCCTATTAGCCTATATTTATATATTTTTATTCTTTTATAAAAGATACATAATATATAATAACATTTATAAAGTATTTATTGTTAAAAGATCAATGAATATCAACCAAATGCATTAAATATTATTAGCTACCATTCTGACATCTCTTGGCAAATTTTTGAATTACTTGATTTTTTGGGTATACTTTTTAGGACATACAACGCCATCTTAGCGGGAAAGACATGCTTAACACCTTCTCTCCTTCCCCCGTTAAGGCTAAAGCTATCAGGTGGGGACTTAATTGTGGCGCTTACTATATCAGTTTCAACACAGATATTTCTAAGATAGCCAATTGAAGAAAAAAAAATTTAATTTAATTTAATTAACAATTTTTATAATTTTTCATTTGAAAGATTTAATTAAAATTAATTAATTAGCTTTGATTTTGTCAAAAGGCCCAATGCTTTTCAATGGGAGAATATTTTGAGCCCCCCCCCCCTTACTATTTTTTGAGGCACTTTATTTAGAACTATCTGTCACTTTTCCTCTAACATAATCTGGCTCTGATGTCTCGAAAATTTCAATAAATGAACCTAACATACTTTACCTGTCCAAATTTAATTAAATTTATTTATTTATTTTTTCAATTTTGCAAAGTTTAAATGAATGTTACTTAAATATGTATATTTTGGTATATGATAGGTGGGCAAGGAGAGTAGATGGAGTTGGAGTTAATTCGGTATGACAGGTGCACACGTGGCTCTTGCCTCTAGCCCCCCCCCCCCACTCTCCCTCTCCCTCTCTTGCCGTCATTTCCACTTTAACGCCTCCCCCAACTGGCTTGCTTTATGCTCTCTCTCTCTCTCTCTCTCTCTCTTTTTTTCTAGCTAGCAGCTCATTCGTTAACGGCTGCTGCTGTTTTGTTTTTATAAAGAAATTGAAATGGCTTTACTTGGTGGTGGGTTGGTTTTGGCCAGGGATCCCTTTAGGGCTTAAACACTTCAGACGCAGGGCTCTGGCTGCCAAAGCTAGCAAGGAGAATACCCTTACCCTCTAGCATTAAGGCGAAAAACTTGCTATGCCCCATCTCCTGGTCAGCAACCATTACTTTCAACTTTAATTTTTTTTTTTTTTTTAATCTTTTCCAACTCATTTGAATTATGTTTTGTTTGGTCGTTTAATCGAAAAAAGTATACCTGCCAAGAAAAGGGTATTTAATTTAAATATCAAATTTAACTGGTTCGGGCCCACCTGCGGCAGACCCTCGTCTTTCTGTAAACATATACTTCACATTTTACAGACATTTATTATAATATAGTCTAATATTAAGAAATACATTACGCGTCAAAAATAATAGAACTTTCTTCTAATCTATCTTAATGTAATTTAAGAAACATTTATTATGAAATATCTTATACATTTAATTTTTTTTTTTAAACATTCACACTCTTTTCTCTTTCACACTCACATTCACACACACATTTCACACCGTCTTTTCGGCAACTTAGGCCATTTAAGACTTTGACGACGATACTCGTATGTTTAATATATCTATTAGGGGTCCAGGTATTTCTATTTAAGCTACAAATATCTTAAATAAAATTATCGGACTGCCGGGGGTTCGAACCCGCGATGTTTGGTATAGAAGGTAGGCACGCTACCAACTACTCCAACCACGGCTAAAAGAAAATAATTACTACGTATTCCAATCCAGTGCCTACTTGAAGATTTGTTTACATTCATAGAATATATAGGCCTAAATGCCCTCGGGACTTAGCGTGCTAACCTCGTATACCAAACGTCGCGGGTTCGGACCCCAGGCAGTCCGATGATTTTATTTAAGCCAATTGGATACCAAATGGCTTAAATAAGAATGCCTGGACCCCATATATGTATATTTATTAATAACGGATATCGTAAAAAGTCTTATATGGCCTCAGTTGCCGAAAAGACTGTATGAATGTGTGTATGAGTGTGAATGAGAAAAAAGTGTGAGTGTTTAAAAAAAAAAAAGAATATATAAATGCAAAGAATACATAGATATTTCTCTATACATTTCCTATGGGAAAAATCGTAACTTTAGGAATTAATAACTCAAAAGTTATTGGAATTCCGGGACTCTCCATAACGTCTTCTATAAGATTGCAAAATTTCGTTTCAAAATTCCAACGGGAAGTTGGTCAAACAGAGCGTGACAGACGGACAGACGAACACTCAGCTCTTATTATATATAGAAATTCATATCATTTTAATAAATAATTACAAATAAAATAAATAAAACAAAGACAAAAATGTCGAAATTTTTTTTAACGCCAAAATTCTAAAATTTTAAAATAATCTTTCCTTTTCAGTTTTTTCTCTGTCTATTTTATTGGAACTTCTTATAAAAACAAAATTCTCAATTAATATCCAACAAAACATATCGAGAATATGTTGATTTGTCCTAAAAATTGAAAATCGACATTTTTGTCTTTGTTTTATTTAAATTGTAATTATTTATTAAAATGATTTGTATTTGTGTTAAATTTACTTAGAAATGTAGAAGATATTTCATATTAAATGTTTAATAAATTACAGTATTTTATTTGATTATTAAAAATGATGAGCCCTCCAGGAACGCTTTGGTGAATCCCAGCCCTGCGTGTGTTTTCAATGACACTTTGCATCTCTTCTTTGATTTACGTCATTAGAATGCCGAAAAGGAGAGAGATTTTATTTAAGAAAAAAATTTAAAAAAAGCAAATTCAAAAGAACTTTGGCTTAAGAAATTTTATAAAGCCGATAATTAATTTATCAGTTTTTACCTTCCTTTAATTAACAAGCAATGAGTTCAGTTATTGGCATTAAATCGAAAAAGCGAACAAATTTCAAAGAATGTTTCGAGATATAATAAATTAAGGGGGTTCAGGAGCGGCGTCTAAACGTACTTTAAAAAAAAAAAAAAAAACTAGACTAATATAAGGAATTTTTCAATACGGTTTTTTTTAAATGAATTAAATTCATAAGAGATTATTGGGACATCGAGCTATAATTTTTTTAATACTTATTAAAAAATTATCGTAATTAATTTTTTTGTTATCAAGCAAATACAAAAAAACAATCTGTCCCAATAATCTTTAATTTTTTTTAAATTTGAAAATGAATTTATTGTTATTATTAATCACATATTAATCAAGAAATTTTTAAAATAAGCTTAGATGATTTATTCAAAATCAACTGTCAAATTAGTTCACCATTCTTGCAATAGATGGCAGGCTAGTCTAACAGACGATATAGCATTAGGCTATATCTGGCCTATATTTATATATTTTTATGCTTTTATAAAAGATACATAATATATTAAAGTATTTATTGTTAAAAGATCAATGAAAATCAACCAAATGCATTAAATATTATTAGCTACCATTCTGACATCTCTTGGCAAATTTTTGAATTACTTGATTTTTTGGGCATACTTTTTATGACACACAACGCCATCTTAGCGGGAGAAATATGCGTAACTTCTACCTCCTTAAAATGTGTGGAAGAGCGTGACAGACGGATGGACGGACACTCCGCTATTATATATATAGATATTATACTATGATAAGAAAAGGCGAGAGTCGGCTGCAGGCGGGCCCGAGCCAGCAAAGGGGAGGGCTGATTGAATGAATTTATTTAAAATAATAACATTCAGGTCATACATATTAAGAAGAAAAAATGCTTTCGGGCTTTGCGTTATTATTATTATGATTTTTTTTTTATTTTCTGATTAGCCTCGAAGAAATTTTTTGGCTGAGCACACATACCCTGTATATATATATAAAAGGGCATATCCAAACGAAGCAGGGGATGAGGACATAGAGAGAGAGAGAGAGCGAATGAATAGCCCGCGGGGTTTGAAACACACGGGACGCCGACGACGACGACGAGAACGAACGGCGGCTTCCAGGACAAACTGAATGTTCTTTGCCTTAAGCTTGTTACCATGGCAACTCTCTGGCGAACTCAATATCCCCGACATGGAACCAATTGGGAGAGGAGTGAGTGAGTGAGTGAGCCCTCCGTCTCTCCTCAGGGGTTTTGGATCCGCCGCCGCCGCCGCGTACTTCGCGGTGGCCGGGATCCATCCATCCATCCCCTTAAGGCTTTTTCTCTATCCTCTGCCTCAGGCCGCCAACGGCCTGCCTGCCTGCCTTCTTCCCCCCACCTCCCCCCTTCTGCCTTCTTATTATTATTTCAGCCGAATCTTTTCACCAAATTCCATTAGCTCTTCTATCTCTCTCTTTCGCTCTTGAGTTTAATCAAAAAAAATAAAATAAACATTAACTAAAGAAAAATTTTTCTTCTTGAGTCAAAATTACAAAGAACTTAAGGTTGTTCGGATAGTACCCCGTAAGTCATAATAGAATCTAAATTTTTTTTTTTAATAAAATTAAAAATTTGAATGCCAAAATTCCTTATTATAATTTAGTCGTGACCTATCAAAGTTTATAAGTGTATTAAGTTAATAATTTAATTACCAAAAATAATAAATGAATGACTTTTGACTTGAGCAGTATTTCACGTAATATAGATCTGGCAACATTGCATTCATCAGCTATCTATTTTAAATCTTAAAAGCCTTCAATTTTATTTTATTTAATATATTACAATGATTAATGCAAATCAGTTTAAACACAATGGACGATTTGCGAGAAAAAATATCGTAAAATGGAAAAATAATGTAACTGACAGCGAGAAAAGAGTATTATTTTATGCGACGTTGCCAGAGTGGTCTGAGTCTCGTCTTTTCCTAAATATGGCCTACTGTCATTTTGGGGAATTTTTTGACTTTCTTGTTAAAACATCTTTAAAAGCCCTCAGCAGAAAATTTTGATTTTATGTTTAACGTATTCCTCGGAAGTGAATTGATAAAATGTAAGTTTTTTGTTTTTGTATCTATTGCAGAGGTGGCTATATAATTCGATATGTGTGCGTTTCGTCGATATTCCCCAAAGACTACATGTTAAATTTCAATTTTTTAAAAATTAATTACACAATAACCCTGTGTCGGATCTGCTTCAAAATTTTATTTTAAACGTATGTGATAGTGATTAATAACATATTAAATACTTTCTCTCTCTATATATTTCATATATAGGGTAAGAGAAAGTAAAAATTAGCATTTAATCTAACAAAGTGCTTTAATGTCCGAACAACCTTAAAAGGATATCAAATCTGCAGAAGGATTTAAGTATTTGTGTTGTTTTCTCATTCATCTATTTGTTAAAATAATTTATATTTCATTTACTAATTTATTTAATTAACTAGCCGCTCCGCCCGCCTTCGGCTTCGCCCCCTGGACCTCCCAGGCCGCCTGAGGCGGATCCACGCCTTTTCTTAATCAAATGCCACATTTTTTCAGTCAACTCGTTTCAGGCAATTAACAATAAAGATACCTACCTAGCTTATTAAAAAATAACACTCTCCTTCTTCTTCATCTTTCTTTGCCTTAATCCCGCGGTGCGGGGTCGGCGGAGGGGGTGGGAGTTTTTGCGACCGGGAAGGAATAGAACAGGCCGGTCCGTCGCACGGTCTGACACCAGTTGAAAATATAGAAGGGAAGAGACTGACATTTATCCAATCAGAATTCTATCTCAGATTTCTCTAAGGAAAAAAAATATTATGATTATTATTTGAAATTCCGCCCTGCTGAAAATTTTTCCCTTCCCGTGAAAATCATTTTACCTTTTTTTTTTTTAGGGAGACTAAATTTTTTCAGCACCTTTTCCTCTTTTTCAAATCATTTGATCTTTTTTTTTATATGCGAGTCTCATCCCATCTTTTCAGGCTCAGGTTTTGGCTACTTTTTGGCCGAAACCGAATATTCGGTCGGTTCCTACTTATATCATAACTTTCGATTACCAAAGGTAAGATTATTTGAGAAACATGATTAAAGAAAGGTGTAGGCAGGGAGCGAAGCCCACCGAAGGCGAGCAACGCCGCTAGTTATTCTCTTTATAAACTGTCCTCGTAAGATTATCCCAAAACTTGTAATAGCATATCACTTTACGAAATAGATTGAAAAATAATTTTTTTTTTTTTTTGTAAATAATCTTTCAAAGGGTATAAACTAAAACTGAAACCATCATTAAAAAAATAACTTCACTTGTTATTTTAGTACGTAGTTATTAATCAAGAACGCAGCTATCATTATCAATGTTCCAATGAATTATTCTTGTCCAAAAACAAAAAAACGTTCAAATAGAAATTACAAGTAGGTTTTTGTCAACTGTATTTAAATTGTGTTTGCGAGCTTTACTATTCTTTGACAGATCAGATCAACTGGTGTTATTATAAAATAGCTGTTTTTTAGTTGTTGTTATTATGCGAATATTATTGTCTTTCGGCATCAAAGGCTTATAGGCAAATAAAAAAAATTTTTTTAAAGCAATATCGTTATACCCAGTAGCTACATTCATTGTTTTTTTTTTTTACTTTCTCTTACCTCTGTATATATGTAATATATATATAGAGAGAAAGTATTGGATTCTTGTCAAAAATTCGATGTCGAGATTTTGATGGATATACACGTTTTGAAGTTCCCTGAATATAAAGTAAGTGGATTTCGCGACATGGTCTGTGTGTCTGAACAAAATATCTCAAGAACGAAAAGAGCTAGGAGGTTGAAATTTTATATTCAAGTTAGGCACCCCCATGGGACGTGACACGAAGCTTTTGAACAAAATCGACCAAAGAGTACTAGTACTTTACTGATGCACTTTTTCAGTTTTTTTTCGATTTTCTCACAATTCGCTACAACGATTTTTTTTTTTAATTCAAAAATCAATTATTTATTAGATTCTCTTTAAAATGTAAATTCTCAATTTGTCATTGAAATCTTCTGAAGTCTACTTTACTCTTGTACTCCATAGGAAAAGATAGGAGAAATGGTTGCCATGGTAACAAAATATAAATATTTTCCCATACTTATAAATTTTACATCTTGAATTCATATGTTCCGTACTGTCGGGAACTAAATATATGTCGACACAAAAAATTCTGGTGTGACAAGCACAGAACACAACTTTCGATTACCGAAGGTAAGAGAAAGTTGTGTGCTGTGCGCCAGGCACACCAGATTTTTTTTTTTTTGGACTTTCACCACTTTCAAAGAAAACAGCTCAAATATAACTCACCTTTTTATTTATATTCTTCTGACGATATTTCGTTGATCCTATTAAAAAACATCTCATAAATCAAGTGCTGTATTGCTGTCTTGGTATGCAAATGAAGAAAGAAAACAAATTTCTTTATTTAATCAGTCAACGGCCAACGTTTCGGTCTCAAAATAGTGTAATTTGCTAAAAAAATATTTAGGGTCACTACTATTTCTGGTTGACGTATTTACTACAAAAGTTAATACAGATCTACAATTTTGTACATCCAGTATTTCACAAACAGACATACTTCCAAAAATATATATATTCTTTTGGACTCAAGGAGGTCTAAAACGTCGAGAATTATCTTTACGATTACAATACTTCCTTTTTATATATTACTTCGTATATGAGAAAGTCAAGTTTTTTCGGCATCTAACAATTGTAAGACCATATAAACTGTAACGAAAATTATTTAAATATAGGACATAATATGGAGGCTTTCCCACTTGCATAATAATTGTGGACAGACTTAATGCAACTAAAACTCATAACGCCCGCTTTGTTGTTTTTATTATATAAAAATGTTTATAATTTTTCATTTGAGAGATTTAATTATTATAATTAATTAGCTTTAATTTTTCTTAAGGCGGAATAGGAGCGAAGGTGTTACGCATGTTTTTCCCGCTAAGATGGCGTTGTGTGTCATAAAAAGTATGCCCAAAATCTCAAGTAATTCAAAAATTTGCCAAGAGATGTCAGAATGGTAGCTAATAATATTTAATGCATTTGGTTGATTTTCATTGATCTTTTAACAATAAATACTTTATAAATGTTATTATATATTATGTATCTTTTATAAAAGCATAAAAATATATAAATATAGGCCAGATATAGCCTAATACTATATCGGCTGTTAGACTAGACTGCCATCTATTGCAAGAATGCTGAACTAATTTGACAGTTCAATTTTAAATAAATCATCTAAGCTTATTTTAAAAATTTCTTGATTAATATGTGATTAATAATAACAATAAACTCATTTTTAAATTTAAAAGAAAATTAAAGATTATTGGGACAGATTGTTTTTTTGTATTTGCTTGATAACAAAAAAATTAATTACGATAATTTTTTAATAAGTCATTAAAAACATTATAGCTCGATGTCCCAATAATCTCTTATGAATTTAATTCATTAAAAAAAACCCACATTAAAAAATTCCTTATAATAGTCTAGTTTTTTTTTTAAAGTACGTTTAGACGTCGCTCCTGAACCCCCCTTAACGACGAGCTCGAGCTCAATGCTTTCCCATAACAAAATTCTGGGTTTTCAGGAATTTTTTGAGACTCACCTTTCCAAAGACAAATTCTGGATTTTTTGAGCCTCACCTTTTGGGAATCACTGTCTTTGTATCAATCTTTGTGTCAACTAAACCAAATTGATTTTAATCGTTCTTTATAATTTTCTCGCCTCTAAAATTTTACCCCCCCCCCTAGGGCAAGCTTATGCGTAAATCCCCCACTATATATAGGGGATGCCCCAGATGAAGAAGACCATCGAAAAATTCCATCTTTTTCTCATAACAAATAGTCATAATTGTAATTGGGGGGGGGGGGGTTAAGTGGGCCTGTATTAATAAACAGCCGTACAGAAAACCTCCTGGGAATGCTGGTTAAAAAAAAGAACATAATTTTGTTGAATCCTCCACTAAAAACAAATATTTATTTTGAAAGGGAATAATGAATAGAAGGACAATTTCAACAAATATTAGTTTAATATATATATATATATATATATATATATATATATAAATATATTTATTTATTTATAATGTTAATATTGGTTCAAATAATAATTTTACAGTTTGAATATTTTTTTATTTTTTTCTTTATTATATATATGTATATATATATATATACGTTGTTATAATATTTATTATATTTATATATTGGCACTCTTTTGAATAATAATTATAATATTTAATGAAAAACAAATACATATATATCGCGTATATAATACGTATATATACATGTATATAATATATATATTTAAATCTCTAAATTCTACACTTGCTTCTTTTTTTCTTTTACTTATACACAAATATTTAAATGTCAATCAATCTCATCATCATAGATTTTCTTTTTCTAATAATAATAATAATAATAATAACAAATAAATTTTCTAAGATGATAAAATATGGCATTTTATTTATACAGTCAACATTTTAAAATTATTTAAAAGAAAAAAAAATGGTTATAATAATTATAATAATAGATATATTAATAATAATAAATGAATGAAATAATTACGGTCACTTGAATTAATCATTTCATTTATGGAAGTTTCGCTTCTCAAGTCTCGATACAAAAGTTTACCTCTTCTCTGGCTTATCAATTGATTAAAGAAAAAATCATTGTGTCGTTTTATGAAACCACGATGCAAGTGAAACTTTTTTTTTCGGATCATGGGCGTTTAATTTTCAGAAAATTATTCAATTAAGGGTATTAAAATCGCGTTTTTAATCTTAACTTAATAATTGGAAAATGGGAAATCAATAGAGGCATGTTAAAAACTGAGAACAATATTTGAAGATTTGAATCATTTTAAATTATTTTAAAAATTATATTTTATCAATTTAAAAATTGAATAATTAAATCTCACAATTATTTTTTTATAATTCGTCATATATATTAAATTTCAACTTTCCTATTTTTGTCGTCATGGCTTGTGACGTCATGGCTTGTAGCGTCACGGCCTTTGACGTCACGCGACATGCTGATAGAAGAGCGAAAAAATTTAAGGTCATCAAATAAAAGTTTCAATTTATAAAATTTTTTAGGAGTAAATATAAAAAGAAATGAACATTCGTTTGTTAGAAGTATATTGATCTAAACAAATTTATTTCATTCCTTTCTAGGTTTCCGAAGCAAAACGTTCTCTTCCTCATGGAACCTAAACATCCATATATAATAGTGTTCGTCTGTCAGTCACGGTTTGTCTGCCGAATTTTGCATTCTTACTCTATAGAGCTAATACTCAAGTTCCCATATGCTCAAAAGGTGTGGCTCAAAAAATTCCAGAATTTAGAGCTATTCTTAACGCATTTTTTAGGGAAGTGAGGTCTTTAAATTTTATTTCAAAATTTCTACTTGTTGTTTTGAGCTTTACTCATTAATTACGAGATTGTACCATATGACTTTGTAACTGAACTTTGAGACTTTTAGCAGGCTGACGTTTCGGCCTTTTATCTAGGCAATCTCCAGAAGCGGTTGGCGAGAATAAAAGAAATTGAAAGAACAAAGAGAAATTAGAATTTCTTTTATTTATTAAATATTGTCCTGATAAAATAAATAAATTTAAAAAGGTTACTGAAAAGTAGAAATGTGGTGATGATTAAATAAAGGCAATCTATGAGTAGGGCAGCCAGCGGAAATAAAAATCTCTATATTATTTCGTCAACGTTTCGGGAACGCATCGCTCCCATCTTCAGAACGAATTAATTGTTGAATAACAGACGAATAGTTTTATATCGTATACACAAATAACGCTGCTGTTTACACACCTCAACAGCCTGAAGCTAGACAATCACCATAATATACAACTGTCTATTTTATTAAATTATTATCCTCAATATATGTTATTTTTTTCGTTGTGTATACGATTTAAAACTATTCATATGTTATTCAACAACTGAAGATGGGAGCGATGCGTTCCCGAAACGTTGACGAAATAATATAGGGATTTTTATAGTTTAGAGGGAAAGTGGTGTAGGTTTTCCGTGAAACATATTTATAAGTAAAAATTAATTTAGAATATGTGAGGTTTCACTAAGTTGTAAATGAAAGAAATATTGAATTTCTAACTCGATATATTTCGGGCTATTAACCCATCTTCAGGAGTGCATACATGTGACTGAGTGAATAAAAGAGAGTAGATGCTGCCAGGCTTAGATAGGAGTGGCGCCACTCCTATCTAAGCCTGGCAGCATCTACTCTCTTTTATTCACTCAGTCACATGTATGCACTCCTGAAGATGGGTTAATAGCCCGAAATATATAGAAATTCAATATTTCTTTCATTTACAACTTAGTGAAACCTCACATAAGCTTATTCTAAATTAATTTTTACTTATAGGGATTTTTATTTCCGCTGGCCGCCCTACTCATAGAGTTCCTTTATTTAAAAAGATTACTGGAATAATCATTTAGAGAAAAAGTAAGTATAAAAACTACTTTACTTTTCCCAGACGCGCATCCCTTTTAATTTTTTGTTTTCTCACAATTCAATTTCTTTTAAATGAAATTACAATCTCTGAAGATGGTCTAGACAAGGGGTCGAAACGTCAATTATTGTTATTACTTCTTAATCTTCGAAGAAAGCGACCGAAACGTAGCGCATATTAAAAAAATTAATCAAGATGACCGTTAAACCACCTTTATAGTTTGCACACAGACACACACTCACACATACACACGCACACACTCTCGAATAACAAGACAAGAGAGATAGAGAAAGGAGCCGGTGAGATCAGACTTGCCATAAAGATTTTGGCCACCTTATATGTTTAAAAAAAAAAAAAAAGATGGTTCGTATGTTTTGTTATCACAATAAGATTTTTTTTCTCTTTTTTTTTTATTTTTTTTTTTTATTTACCCTCATCACAACCAAGCAAGGGTTAGTTTAGATTTTTTTACAAGAATTCATCTTAAATTTAATTCTAATATTAACAGTTTTATTTTTATTTTGTTTATAAATAATATTTATATATATATAAAATTTTTTTTTGTTTTGTTCTCAAGGCTTGTGCTCAAAAATTGACTATAATTTGAGCCCGAATAGAAGACAAGCCTTGCGTGGGGGGCGGTTTGCGTATATAAAATAGCTCGCGGTATCAAAATTGTTCATCCGGGAAACGCTTTCCGTACAAATAAATATTCGCTGAATTGTTGGCCTTCAACGCCACCGCCGTTACTTGCTGCGACACCAAAACCGGCGTTTAATAATCGTGTAATCGCCTGTACGGAGTTGAGTTTACAATAGCCATTTAATGGGAAACGTATAACGTGCCGGGCATCATGTTGATGATTCCATGCCACACCTGAACGTGAGTCCATTAATGCTTGACTTGTCTCCGGGAACACCTCATCGAGTAATGCACGTTCACCACTCAACATGATCCGTTCACCTAAATCTGGTGAAATGTGTAACGCTACACATTCATAACTGCCGCCGAGTGTACCACCGGATGCGGTTGCACCACCTGTACCACCAACCCCGGGTGTTGTGTCATGATGATGATGATGGCCGTCGCCGCTACAACGACCACCAGCACCGCCGCCGGTACAACGACCACCAGTACCGCCGCCACAGCCGCCGCCTCCGCCACCGCCACCACCGCCGCCTCCTCCGGCCCCTAATGTCGCTACAACTAACGACCGGGAATGATTCGAATTG
>JAKCPI010002113.1:0-61564 GCA_023213315.1 Euborellia annulipes | reverse complement strand
AGTGAAAATTGTCTATTACAGATATCACATTTGTACGGCCTTGCGCCAGGATGTGTTCGTATATGTGTGTTTAGATTGAATTTGAGTGAAAATTGTTTATTACAGATTTCACATTTATATGGCTTTTCGCCAGTATGTGTTCGTATATGTTTGATGAGTTTAGATAGATATGAAAATTCTTTTTGACAATATTCACAATTCAGAGGACCTTTGGTGCTTTTTTGCCGATCAGTTTTCATCTCAGCTTGATTCTTCCTCTCAGGTGCTGTTTTATTCGAATTCTTGCACTTTGATGTTTTTGCTTTGACTTTATCTAAAATAATAAATAAATCTTTTGTCTAATACTATAAAAATAAATAACCCAAATGCAGATTGATATTACCTTTTTTCTTTAGAAGATCATATTTAATTTTATCAAATATATTTATGTTCTTGGACATACATTTCTTATGATGCTTACAAAGGAAAAATAAATTGATAAAATTTGTCCCGCAGAAAATGCATGGAAAGACTCGACCTGAAAGTAATAAGTTATAAGAATTTCATTTTTACTTTCTCTTACCTCTATATATGTTAATTAGACGCAAAGCCCGCCTAGCCAGGGGCTGCGCCCCTGGACCGCCTTGCTCGCCGAAGGCGAGCAAGTTTACTATTATTTTTTTTAACTGATTGCCTAGCTCCTCCCACATCCCTAGCCGTATAGCTACCTGAAAAGCTGGGCTGGGACTCAGAACTTCCTCTCTAATTTCCAAGTCAACTTCCCTTTTTTAAGATATTTGTTTACAATGTTACTCCCTGATTCATATATGTGTACTTAATTCCGGTTAATCTTTACTATAAAGTTCGCTCCCACCAGAGAGCGCTGGCTTACATCTGACTAGTTCTTTTTTTGAAATTAGCTCTTCGTTCATTATTCTTTCGTTCTTTTCTTTAAGATGCATGTTTTTTTTTTTTTTTTTTAATATTCTTGATGAACATTTTTTAGCGTGATCCTATAATACGGTAAGTAAATTATTGGGAAGTTTTTCAGGGAGAATTCACCCTCCCTTCCTTTTATTAGCCTAAAAGAGGTGTCGGTAAGCCAATTTGATCGAGATATATGCCAAAATAAGGAAAATTTTGAAGAAATACGAGGACCACATTAACCATTAAAAATATATATTTTTACTTACTTTTTTGGGTTTATTTAGGCATGCTATTTGTTTTGTCACTAAGGCCGAGAATTCCCTAGTTTTTTTAAATTTTCTTTAATCGAAGGAAACCGAACTGCAACCGAAGGACCGAAACAATTAGGTCGTGTCCCCTGAAGTTGTTTTGTCACTAGTGTCGACTTCGGTTCGGTTTCGGATCGGTTCGGCTCGTCTCAGTTCGGTTCGAAACCATCCAGTTAGAAGCTATTCGGTAGCCCTTAAAAATAAATTTTCGGACCCTTCGGGCCCGAAAATTTTTTTTTAAAAGCTACCGAATCGCTTCTAACTGGATGGTTTTGAACCGAACTGAGCCGAACCGAACCAAACCGAACCGAACCGAAGCCGAGAATTCCCTAGTTGTTTTGAATTTTTTTCTAAAAATAAAATAACCGAACTTAAAACCGAAGGTCTCGAGCCGCCTCCGGCGGCTCTCGGACAAGGGATCCCTGCAAGTTCTTTAAAATATTCTGGATGAATATTTTTTAATCTAAAACAGAACCGACTTAGGAGGGAATTTACAATAAGTTATTGGCGAGTTTAGTACTTTTTACAACTTTTTCAGGGAAAATACTCCCTCATTTCCCTTTATTAGCCTAAAAGAGGTGGCGGTAAGCCAATTTGATTGAGATATATGCCAAAATAACGAAAATTTTGAAGAAATACGAAAGCCACACTAAGCATTAAAAAATGTATTATTACTTACTTTTTTGGGTTTTTTCTTTCTCCATTGTAATTTAGATGACAAAAATCTTGCGCCTGACCTATTCTGATTGAGATAACTAGATAAATTAATTAAATAGAGTAAAAAAAAAAGATTAATAATTTTAATGATAATTGTTTATTATTATTATTTTTTTTTTTAATAATGAAAGATAAAGGAGCTAACTTCATGATCATTAAAAAAAAACAAAGAATATTTTTTTTTTACATTAGCTCAACATTCATGATTCTTTCGTTCTTTTCATTTACGCGCGCTATTTGTTTTGTCACTAAGGCTGAGAATTCCCTAGTTGTTTTAATTTTTTTTTAATCGAAGGAAACCGAACTTCAACCGAAGGACCGAAACAATTAGGTCGGGACCCCTGAAGTTGTTTTGTCACTAGTGTCGACTTCGGTTCGGTTCGGCTCGGTTTCGGATCGGTTCGGCTCGTCTCAGTTCGGTTCGAAACCATCCAGTTAGAAGCTATTCAGTAGCCCTTAAAAAATAAATTTTCGGTCCCGAAAATTTTTTTTTAAGAGATACCGAATCGCTTCTAACTGGATGGTTTCGAACCGAACTGAGCCGAGCCGAACCGAACCGAACCGAGCCGAACCGATCCAAAGCCGAGAATTCCCTAGTTGTTTTGAATTTTTTTCTAAAAATAAAAGAACCGAACTTAAAACCGAAGGTCTCGAGCCGCCTCCGGCGGCTCTCGGACAAGGGATCCCTGCAACTTCTTTAAAATATTCTGGATGAATATTTTTTAATCTAAAACAGAACCGACCTTAATTAACCGAAGGTCTCGAGCCGCCTCCGGCGGCTCTCGGACAAGGGATCCCTGCAACTTCTTTAAAATATTCTTGACAGTGACGGATCATAAGCAAGGCGCGTGTCTAGGGCCCCGTAGAATACGGGGGCCCCCAAAATTGATTAACACATTAATTTTGATCGTGATATAAAATTTCATTTCATTTTTATAAAAAATTTATCAATTGACTTATGAAAAGAGCATCGGTCCTCCAAAGAATTTGGAAACTTCCGATAAAGACGATAAATCCCTAAATGGACTCAGTAGCCAAGAGTGAAAATGAAAGAAAAAATATTAATTTTTATAATAATATTAATAGTAGCCTATATATTTATTTATTTATTTATTTACATGTTTGAGAAATTTTTTCTCTTACATGGGTTGGAGTGTCTTTCTCCTATTTTTACAAAATTCAAAACAAAAATGCAGACAATGAATTTGACAATAAAATTTTTTTTTTTTTTTTTTTTATATTTAAATCCTCCTCTTATTCGTTACAAATGAACGCTCTTATTCTCATTGCGCTTTCGATATACTTGCAGAGCCGGGCGATCTCCATAGATGTCGTAGGGTTGATTATATCTTCCAATAATTGCTCCTTCTTCACGTTATCAGATATCCCGAGTCTCCACCGAACCTCCCGCAACTCCGCATACAGTGGACAGCCAATCAGGATATGTGCGAGATCTTCCAATTCTTCCGTATTACATATTGAGCATACACATTTCGGATCTATTTTATATGTATTCCCCTTGATATAAAATTTTATCTCTCTTTCATTGCAGGTTCTTATTTGATGAAGGACGCTTCGCCTCACCAAGGGAAGTCTTATATTGAGCAGGTGGCTTTGCTCTTTGGCTAACCCGTAATATTTACAATATAGAGAGTTCCTCGATCTTTCCATGTCCTCTCTATAAAAATGCATTTGCAATTTTTGAGTCATTAAGGGGATATTTTCTTTTATGGCTTGCGGGTCCTGTGTTTTCCATAATTTGTCTTCGCCAATCATATGAAAAACCTCTTTTAATTGTTGCGCCCAATTGTATCTTTTATCGACGCTTGTCGCCTCGGAGAGTTTCAGCATTCTCGCAAAGCATGCCTTTGGGAGACGTTCATCGTTCATCGTCAAAATTTTGCAAAGCCATCCAATCGCTCTGTTGTAGGCGTAGGTAATAATTTTCGGTTGTTGAAACTCACTTCTTAGGACGTAACCTGGTGTCGTCGTGTTCAGGAAGAAAAGAGATTTAAAAAAATCACTTGACTTCTCTCAATAACATCTTGATAATTGAGAGCCCATATTTCGGATGCATAAAGAAGAACACTTGTTATCATTGACTCATAGAGCTTCAGAATGGGCTGATATGTGTCAATCTTCGCCCTTCTGATCAGAGATTTAATTCCAGGCATTGCCATAATAGCTTTGTTTGTTCTTTCTTTCGCTGCTTTTAAGAATAAACCCGATGAACTCAGCGTTACACCCAGATAAGAGAATTCATTGACTATTTGAAGTTCTACTCCTCCGTACTTGAATTCAAGGTCATCGGGATTTCTTCCCCCTCTCCTGAAGATCATAACCTTTGATTTTTCCCTATTTACTTCAAGATGATTGTTGTCCGAATATTTATGGAGGGAATTCAGTAATTTTTGCAGTTTGATTGGTGTCTCACTCAATAAGGTTAAATCGTCGGCGTACAATAGTGCTGAAATGTTGATATTTTCGTCTATATTGACTCCTGCGCCATTTTCAGATAGAAAGTCGGGAAGATCCGATATAAATAATATGAATAGTAGGGGGCTCAATGAATCCCCTTGTAGGACTCCCTTGGTGATTTTAATATTCGCGGAGTGGGTGTTATTTATTTGAATTCTCATTTCCGCGTTATCATATATTTTTTTAATTAAATGAATCATTCTGTTGCTGACTCCAATGTTCTGTAGTTTTTTCCAAAGTGCCTGATGATCAATCGAATCGAAAGCGCGTTTGAAATCTATGAAGGCAGCGTACACTTTACGTCCCTTCAATCTGAGATAGCCGCCTATAATTGATGTTAATACGAAAATATTGTCACTACATCCTCTTCTTTTCCGGAATCCTGATTGGCACTCAGGGATTATTTTATTTGCTTCAGCCCATATGAGCAGTCTCTGACTTAAAATCGCAGTGAACAGTTTGGTAATCGTGTTTAATAAAGAGATACCTCGATAGTTGTCAGGGTTGTTTGCGTCTCCTTTTTTAAAAAATAACACCATTTTTGTTTCTGACCATGTTTTAGGTATATTTCCATTTTTAAATATAAAATTTAAACTTTTAAGAAGATATTTTTTCCCGTTCATATTTAAATTTTTAAGAAATTCATTAGAAACTTGATCCAATCCCGGCGCCTTCTTGTTCTTAAGTTTATTTAGGGCGTTAACCACTTCACTCATCTCAATATCACAATCCAAAAAAGAGTGACTCGGTTCCAGGTTCCATATGTAGTTCTCCACCTTTTTTTCTTTATAAAACGCGGTAAAATATTCTTGCCATTCTTCTATTGATATTGTGTTAGTAGCATATTTCCTTGTCCTCATTTCATTTAAAGTATTCCAAAAGGTATTAGGGTCTTTTGATGTAGATAGCATAGAAATTTGATAAGAAGAATATTCATCTTTCTTCAATTTTATAAATTTCCTATATTTTTTCTTGGTTTCCACATATTGTAATGTGCAATCTTCTTCAAAACCGCCTCTTTTAGCCCTATTGTACATTATTTTTACTTCTTTCTTTAGTTCCTTACACTCTTCATTATACCATGGCCTCTTCTCTTTTATATTCTTTTTGTTCTGAAAAATATTTTTTTTCATATCCAGTTCTTCAGCGGTTTTTTTTATTATATTGATAAAATTATTAACGTCTGCTTCCAGGTTCCAGTCACTCAATTTTATTTCCACTATATTGCTATATTTATGAGATAGATGAGGCTTCCAAATCAATTTACTTTCGACTTCCCTGCTCTGGACTTTTTGTTCTTCCATCGCAGAATTTTCCCAAAGAGTTATCGTATAGGGTATGTGATCTGAATCAAGAGACACATCGAGAGTAGCCGAGTCTTTTATCAAGTGTGCGGCAGAAAGATCTGCCCAGCAAAGGTCGATGACAGATTTTCCCGTAGTACCCAAAAATGTAGGCCTGGCCGGAGTGTCTCCGAAAGTTCTTCCGTTCAACACGAGAAATCCATTTTCTTCCATAAATTCGGTCAGATACCTCCCTCTTGGGTTTATTGTATTATCTAATGTTACTCTCTCCTCAAACATGTTGATATTTTCCAATATTTCACCATCCATTTGGTTCAGGGAACCAATTCTTGCATTGAAATCTCCTAATATAATAAAGTTCTCAGTTCGGCCGTTTAAGGAATCCTGGAGGAGATCCAGACAAACCTTTATATCATTTGATGGGGGGAAGTAAACTAGTCCCAAGGTAAATGTAATATGTTCTGTGTCGATTTTCACCAAGATCCACATATTATTCTGCTCTATGATTGTTGATTTTAAATATTTTCTTAAATATATTAGGAGGCCAGCACTTGCTCTACCTTTAGATTTGTCTTTGACTGCATTTGAGTATATCATATTGTACTTATTTTCTAGATATAGGTTCAGTTTTGGAGGTTTTGTTAGCCAGGTTTCGTTTAAACAGATTATGTCGAAATCTTTACGTGTTGTTGGATCAGTTGTTTCAATTTCTTCAAAATTTTTATATCCGTGACAGTTCCATAGCATTATCTTAATATTGTGATTTTGTACCTTTATATGTTTCGACCTACGTCCATAGGATTTTGATAGTTTTTTGCCATTGGAGTAAGCTCTTCCTTAATGCCATCGTTTTTAAGTTCATATAACGTCCCATTAATCAGTAGTTTATTTCCTCTTAGTGTTGCCCTGTTACCAGATGTTCTCTCTTCTTTTGCCCTTTTGAGTAAGATTCCTCTAATTCTTCTCTCTTCTTTGGTTAGATCTTCGTTTATAAATATATTTGTGTTTTTCAAGTTTTCCTTCTTCTTCTTTAAAATTTCGATTTTCTCTGACATATCACCAAGCTTGACTATAATATTTCGATTTTTTCCTTCAAACTTTCTTCCCAGTCTTTCAGCAGACTCAATTTCACCCTCATCTGTTGAGAATCTATCCCCCAGTAATTTCTGTACAATTTCTTTTGTTTGGTTTTTTGTTTCATGTTGGTTATCCTCCCTCACGCCCTTTATAATTATATTAAGCCTTTTATTACTTCTTTCTAGATTCTCCCACCTCCTCTTCATTTCTTCATTTTCCTTTTTCAATAAATCAAAATTTTTCTCCATTTCATTCATTCTTCTCTGTCCTTCCTCGTCCCTCTTCCTCCACTCCTCCTCCATCTCTCCCATCCTTCCAGTCATATTTTCCATTTTTTCCTCTATGCTGGATATTTTTGTTTTAATTTCATTCATATCCTTTCTGCTTCCTCTTATCTCTTCCAAAATATCAAAAAGTATATTATCTTTTTCGGAGTCGCCTGTTCTTCTTTTCTTCTCTATTTGTTCTTGTTTAGGCGGAGTTCGGGGAATTCCCCCTGTCCTGACAAAGGTGGAAGAGTTATTTTTTCCTCCCTCGGCCATATTACAGGGTGGAAATATTTAAATTTTATTCGGCAGAATCTAGTGATTTTAATTTTTAATTTTATCCAGATGATTTATTTATTCTATTTAATTAAAATAAATGAGCAGAACAAATATATTTATTCATTTACAGCGATATAAATGTTAGTAGAACCCTCGAGGGTTAGATTTGTACATATAATAAAGGGGGGGACGGGATGGCGGGACACAGGTTTTCTTCACACCACAGTGGGCCGTCTGAGTGACTGACCTGGATAGAGGCCCGTGGAGATTCTAGTATTAATAACACTTTCAAAATATTTAATTAGTTGATGAGTTATTCTATCATAAATTATAATTTATTTATTAATAGGTATTAATTATATTTATTTATAAATTATATAGATATATATATTTATATATTTTTTTTTTTTTCGTATTTCCAAAAACAGAGGATTAGTAATCTATTTTCTTTTTCTTTTTTTTTCAGAGTTAAATAATAATCTTTTATTTACAATAGGGCGCTAGGATAGGATTTTGTTTTGTTTTTTTGTTTGCTGTTATAAAGAGGAAATATTTACTTGCCGATTGATGCAAATCTTCTTCAGATATTCCAAAAATGACCACAGAAAAATCACGATTAATAGGAGAGGCAAAAATATACGTGTTCACAGGTTGAAAGTTCATACTCCTCTCCTAGTAGCCTATATAGAGAGTTCAAATAATAATTGTGGCTAAAAACGTTGATATTCTTATGTATAGCAAACTCAAGGTTTTTTTTTTTTAAATAGTCAGTGAATAGTCTTAATTCAATATGAAGTTAGCTCCTTTATCGTCCAATATTTATAAAAATAAACAATTATCATTAAAATTATTAATCTTTTTTTTTACTCTATTTAATTAATTTATCTAGTTATCTCAATCAGAATAGGTCAGGCGCAAGATTTTTGTCATCTAAATTACAATGGAGAAAGAAAAAACCCAAAAAAGTAAGTAATAATACATTTTTTAATGCTTAGTGTGGCTTTCGTATTTCTTCAAAATTTTCGTTATTTTGGCATATATCTCAATCAAATTGGCTTACCGCCACCTCTTTTAGGCTAATAAAGGGAAATGAGGGAGTATTTTCCCTGAAAAAGTTGTAAAAAGTACTAAACTCGCCAATAACTTATTGTAAATATTATCCCCGACTTAATTAACCGAAGGTCTCGAGCCGCCTCCGGCGGCTCTCGGACAAGGGATCCCTACAAGTTTTTTAAAATATTATTGCTACCAAATCACTTTATTATCTAAAGGAAAACCTAACTGCACCGGACCGAAACAATTAATTCAGGACCCCTGCAAGTTGTTTAAAAAAAAGTAGATCCTTACCTTAAGACTGACTCTCCTCGGCGTGATCCTTCTCTGATGGCGGGTATAAACAATTTTTTTTCCAAGGCATATTGTGTTGAATATTTTTATGTTTATTTTTATTTTTTTTTGTTTTTTGTTTATTTTTGTCTCAGGAATATGTTATATGTTGAATATTATCATGACGATTTTAAAATTAAATTTAAAGAACGAATCACAAAGTGGGAGAACGAAAGAATCGTGAGTAAAGCCCGCCAGCGCTCTCTGGTGGGAGCGAACTTTATAGTAAAGATTAGCCTTAATTCCAAATAGATTCATTGGAAATCGTGGATTCTAAAGAACATTTACATACATACATACCGGTACATACAAACATTTTTCCCAATTCATTTTTATAATATATAGATTATATATAGAGATTATTTTAACGGTTAATTATTCATTAACTTATTGTTTTTTGTGAAACATAACCTGTCCGGGACTCTCACAAACACACCCACACACAAAATTTCATCAAAATTGGTACCGTCGTGTAGGAGGAATTCAGTCACATACGCACGAACAGAAAAATTATATATATAAAAAAAGAAAAATCTGGTGTGACTGGCGCACAGCACACAACTTTCTCTTACCTTCGCTAATCGAAAGTTGTGTTCTGTGCTAGTAACACCAGATTTTTTGTGTCGACATATATTTAGTTTTCGCCAATATATTGGAATTTAACAGGGGGGGGGGGGGGTCAAACTCGGTTTGTTTATATTTTTTCCATTTCAAGAGAGTGACGTCATGGAGCTACTCCTTTTGTAAAAAATCGTTCGAAACAAACAATTTATACAAATTTATATACGGCTTATTATTAATAAAGCAGTATAAATACCAGGGGCTAAATTAGTTTAGTCTGAAACTATAAAATTTGCAAATAAAACAAAATGAATGTGAACTAGGTTATAGGCAGTCAACAATGCTACCAAATAGAAAAATATATGCAAGGAGGAGCTTCATGGCGTGGACCAATCAAAAACTGTGACCTGAAAATTGTTTATTTACTAGTTTCTGGCCAACCTGTGTATTTAAAGACCTTGGGAATTTAAGATGTCAAATTTATAAACATGGGAAAATATTTATATTTTGTTACCATGGCAACCATTTCTCCTATCTTCTCTATGAAGCACAAGAGTAAAGTGTGTTTCAAACAATTTTGAGGGCAAAACGAGAATATACATTTGAAAGAGTATCTAAAATATAATTGATTTTTGAATTTTAATCAAAATCGTTAGAGCGAATTTTGAGAAAATCGAAAAAAACTGAAAAAGTACATCAGTAAAGTACTAGTACTCTTTGGCCGATTTTGATTCAAAGCTTATTTTCTCGGTCCCGGGGGTGTTTAACTTAAATATAAAATTTCCGCCTCCTAGCTCAATTGCTTCATGCTTAAAATTGAACACACACACACACACACACACACACAGACAGACCATGTCGCGAAAACCACTTTTTTGGATTCAGGGGACCTCAAAACGTGAAGATCCATCAAAATCTCGACATCGAATTTTTGACATGAATCCAATACTTTCTCTCTATATATATATTACATATATACATAGGTAAGAGAAAGTAAAATCAGTTATTTTTCAGATGCTCTTTAAAATGTACGTATATTCTCATTTAAAATATTACATTAGTAAACTATTAGCACTCTTCTGCCGATTCTGTTCAAAAGCTTCCTGTCACGTGCCAGGAGAATGCCTAACATATATATAAAATTTTAACCTTCCTGCTCTTTTCCTTCTTGAGATATTTTGTTCACAGACACACAGACAGACAGACAGACCATGTTGCGAAAACCACTTTTTTGGATTCAGAAAACCTCAAAACGTGTATATTAGAGTGGTTCTTATTTTTTGACTTTTTAATTCAAGAACTCTCACCCCCTAGTTTTTTCCTTTTGATCTAAGGATCAATTTGACACCTCATTTTTGCAAATTGGACGCCGGGAACAGGTGCCACATCGAGCTTGAAGTGGCGCATTGAGCGATAATTCTGTTCTGACACAATCAGTTCCAACCCAGGTCGTTGTAACGTTGCGATTATTTTTTAGAACAGATTGTAGATCGAGAGATGACATATTTGCATTTCGGCACCATTTGTACCACATGTACCAATTAGTGCTACGAAGTGATAAGTTACCTAAAGTGACTACTAGCCCTGATATCGTTTTCTTTAAAAAGATAAGAGAAAAATGGAATAAAAGTAGACTTCAAAAAAAAAATGGAATAATTTGGAAAAGTTTTTTTGAATGATTCTAAAATACTTGAATGAAATATGTAAGAACGAAATATTAGGAAAAATATATTATCTGTTCTAAAAAATGAAAAATTGAAGTATGTACTGGGAGCTCATAGCATTTATGTATAGTGTTTATTGGAAGAAACTCAAAACATTACAGTCCCAAACAAAATTAGATCACCAAGAGCTTTACACTATGATCGTTGGATGGCAAAGGCCCTTTACTCCTTTAATTTTTTTTTTTTTTTTTTTTTTTTTTTGACAACAAGTAAACGGCGTGAAGTACATTTGTTTGTTTCTTGTGATTGTGTAAAAGTTAAAGTTAATGGTTGGAGTCTTCATCGTTATTAGTCGGTGTTCCATTTAATAATTTAATGTTTATAAAAATTTTAAAGAAATATAGAAATATAAATAAGGACATTAATAAAATCATCAGCCTGGAGCGCTCGGTAAGTAATCAACTTGTAATTATTAATACTTGTCGAGCGCTCCGGGCTGATGCTTTCTATACAAGGCTATGTTATTGTTGTATATGACAGGGACACCCTAAGAAACAATCAATGGCACTGAGGATGGCAGCTGTGATGGTTTTTTATTGTCATATAAAGTTTTTTAAATTTGGCGACCGTGAAAATTTTTCTCGCGACCCCTCTGGGGGTGGCGACCCACGGGTTGCGCACCACTGCTTTAATAGACTCTCACGTTGGCGGCTTACAAAAATTTACATGTGAACAAAGACTCTTTACAATTATATATATAGATGGCCAAAAATAAATACTTTTGCGTATTATCTGTTTATTTGTGAATATTTCGATTCCAGTGACATAGAATCATCCTCAGTACAATCAACAGATGTTTTGCAAATCGTTAACTCCTCCCATCCAATATGACAAAACAGCTGAGCATTCCATTAATGCAATTTTCATAATCATAATTTTCCGAATCAATCAATTGATTATGAAAATTGCATTAATGGAATGCTCAGCTGTTTTGTCATATTGCATGGGAGGAGTTAACGATTTGCAAAACATCTGTTGATTGTACTGAGGATGATTCTATATGTCACTGGAATCGAAATATTTACAAATAAACAGATAATACGCAAAAGTATTTATTTTTGGCCAATGTCCTTATAATAAAATTGATTATAAGATCTCTTAAATTAACTCTAGTTCGTATCATAGTGAGCAAACAAAATCTCTTTGGATAATAAATATAAATATTACTAATTGAGTTATTGATATATCGGTATTAATAAAATCACATATTAAAAGGGAGATGGTCTTACCTATATGAATTGGATATTTCATATCCTCCGAAAGGCTTACCACTTCTTTTATAATTAACATTTTCACAATTACTATTATCAAAACAAACTTAAAGAAGATATTTTTGTAAAAATAAGTTATTTATAATCAATTTCAATTTTATATGTCAAATCCAGCAGGGAATCAGAGAATCATTTGCAGAGAATCAGGGAATAAAGAATGGACATGACGTGAAAATTTGGTGCGTTTTTTCAGCCTCTCTAGCGTCGGCTGACCGAACTAAAAGGCACTGATATCAAGGCGGTATATTTAAAAAAAAAAAATGGTTTCTCACCAGTATAAATAAAAACGAATAGTTTTTCACCTAAAACAGTTTCTCATCAGCAGTTTATAAAAACATAGAAATAGAAAAGGAAAAAATCAGGAACAATTGATAATTTTTTTTTTTTTTAAACACTCGCACTTTTTTCTCATTCACACTCCATTTCACACAGAGATAGACACAGTTTTTTCGGCAACTCAGGCCATTTAAGACTTTAAACGATACTCGTATGTTTAATATATATCTATTGGGGTCCAGACATTCCGATGATTTTATTTAAGCCATTTGGATACCAAATGCCTGGGGTGCGAACCCTCGACTTTTGGTATACGAGGTTAGCACGCTAACCTCTACGCCAAGCCCCGAGGCCAATACATAAATTAAAAGTTAATAAATTTATTCAATTTAACAAACAGAATGCCGGGGGCCTGGCAACGGAGAAGAGCAACAGCCACCCAGGGCCGGAACTAGGGGGAGGGGGGGGGGGCAGTGAGTGCGTATGCCACGGGCGGCAGATATCAGGGGGCGGCAATTAACGAAAGATGATATGAATTTTGTATAGAAAATTTTAAGGAGGGGGCTACAAATTAAATTTTGCCCCCCCCCCCCTAAAAAATCTCCTAGTTCCGCCCTGCAGTCACCACAATCGTTGCGGTTAAATAATGCAAATCACGGCGAAAGTTCGGGATTGGTGACCCCCGGCAATCAGCGTGTGGAACGCCTCCCGGTAGACATGGATACTATGTATTTTCAATTAAATAAATAAATTTATCACCCCTAAATGGCCTCTGTAGCCGAAAAGGGTTTAAAAAAATAATCATTGTGTGGTTTTATGAAACCACGATGCAAGTGAAACTTTTTTCGGATCGTAGGCTTTTAACTGAAAATTTTCAGAAAATTATTCAATTAAGGGTATTAAAATCGCGTTTTTAATCTTAACTTAATAATTGGATAATGGGAAATCCATAGACGCATATTAAAAACGGTGAACATTATTTATTTAGTAAATAGCCGCGCCGCCCGCCTTCGGCGGGCGGCACATCTAGCCACGGGGTCTTCGCCCCCCTGGAGCTCCCACCAGCTGGCTCGGGCGGACAGACAGACGGATACACCGCTATTATATATATATATATATATATATATATATTCTGGAAGGTTTCCGCGACCGGATGTATGCAAAGATAAGTTTTCTCGGGTTAAGTCGCGTGGGGTGCTGAGATTTACTCGACGTTTCGGCTCTCCTTTTGGAGCCATTTTCAAGAGAGAAGGAAGTTAGGAGGTAATGGTGGAGGAGGGTTGTTTACGGGGTCGCAGTCTTCCTGGTCCCCAGGTCAATTTGCTGGATGTAAAAGATATAAAAGGACCTGCACCTCCGGCGCGCAGTCAGTTGCTCACTGCCTGGGGAGTAGGCAGGTTGAGACCCCGGGAACCAAGAGCTAACACCCCGACTTGGGGAGTAGGCAGATTGAGGCCCCAAAGTCAACCCAAACCAAACACAAACCCGATTACACAGAACCAGTGGCGGCTCGCCCGTAAGGACTCTCGGACGCCGCCCCTCCTAAAGATTTGAAAAAGTAAAAAATAATTAAATTCCCATTCAATTATAATTATACATCTAACTAACCAAAGTGTTTTATCAGTCGCGTACATTGAAAATATAGGGAAAAAACAGGCAAAAATAGCGCGAAAAGCGCGTACTTATAGCCGTCGGACGCTGTCCTGAACGCCCCAATCCATCAACATGCAGTTATACGGAGAGAGGTCTGGTGGGGGCTACTGGTGCTATGACGCGTGTAAGCTTGAACCGAATGGGAGTTTTGGGACGCCGTCCGAGCATGCGCAGAGCGAAGCATCAGCTAGTCGCCGCACAGCGCGCCGGCGTTCCTTAACTTTTTAACCGCATTCTAAGTGTTTAACGAATGTGTGATTGGTATGTAGTGTGTATGGTTTAGTGTTCTCTTGGGGGCCCCCCAGACCCCCCGGTGGTGCGCCCCCCCCGGGCATTAAACTCACGAGCCGCCACTGCACAGAACCAACCACTGTCCATTCCTCAGAGACAAACCCAGACCTCTGAGGCATCCACCAATACACCGACTTGGGGAGTAGGCAGATTGAGGCCCCATAGTCAACCTAAACCGAACACAATTACACACAACAAACCTTCCTCCAGCTCTCAGAGACCAATCCACGCCTCTGAGTCATCCAGCAAATTGACCTGGGGACCAGGAAGACTGCGACCCCGTAAACAAACCCCCTCCACCATTATCTCCTAACTTCCTTCTCTCTTGAAAATGGCTACAAAAGGAGAGCCGAAACGTCGAGTAAATCTCAGCACCCCACGCGACTTAACCCGAGAAAACTTATCTTTGCATATATATATATATATATTGCGAAGATAAGTTTTCTCGGGTTAAGTCGCGTGTGATGTTGAGATTTTTATATATATTATGGCGCTTTTTTTTTTTCTTCCTGGGGGTTTGGGAAGAGTAAAGAAAGCGGATTGAGGGGGTGGGGTGAAAATTTCCCCAACAAAAAAAAGATTTTGATTGAAATAAAATACCAAGAATTTAAAGTTTGGATAAAAAGTCGAATGAGTGTGAACGGGCAAATAAAAAAAAAATCAAGTTTAATAAGTGGAATTTTGGTGCAAAACTATGTTTGCGTGTTTGGACCGAAAGGGTTGAGTTTGCTTCGCGAACAATTAGCCGTGGACCACAGTTCAAATGAACCGAGATTCAAGGCTAACTGGCTGAAAGATTTGGTTTTATAGGTAAAGTATAATTTTAGGTAACTCAGGGCGAGTAGCTTCGTTGCGAAATTTCCTGGTACGACACAAAATGAGTACTATCGTACAAGACGGAATGAACAGAGCTAGATAAGAGTCTGGTTGAGAGGAGATAAAGTTGGCTCATTTAACAAACAATAAGTAACAACAAAATTAAATTCTTTATTTGAAGTATTGCATAGGGAAACGAAAAATAAAGATAAATAAATTTTCATACACACATGTACGTATAATTACTTAAGGAATTTTCTACAATAAAACAAAGAAATTTTAGATGTCTATTGTTATCGAGAATGAAAACTTTTATTGAAAGATTGAAACCAAGAATTTTCTTTTTCTTTTATTTACAAATGATTTTAGCAAAATTTCTTTAGTATGAATTGCCTTTTGGCTTATGGTATATTGAATAACTAGAATAATAAGAACAAAAATTTTAATGTATTGTTTAATTAAAGAGCTCTGTTGTTATATAAGATATGACTAGTAAATGAAATTCATATCTATATATTTGAATTAGTTTTTTATTTTAGATATAGGTTGAGTTTTACTATTAAGGATTGTTTTAAATAAGTTATTTCGATCGATCATAAATGTGACTTAATAAAAATAAGGTACCTTGTTTAATCTACACTGCACGCGATTGATGGACACAGGGGGGAAGGGTACTTGTGAAATTGCGATGCTGGACGAACACGGTGAGGACCAGTCCGGAAGCTGTCGGCAACGGATCAGATGCAAGGCCCGAGGCTGTGTCAGGATTCTCTTTGCCGGTCGTCACGGTGGTTGAGCTCTCTTGCTTGACGGCTGCCCCGAAGATGAAAGGCAAAAGCTGGAGATGATCCCAAAGGAGGCCGCCAAATCAGAGACGAAGATGAAGAGAGAGTTAGATGTTGGTGGGACTGCCCGTACCAGTGCTTGGATCACACGTGTTGTTATCAGCTCGAGATCGCAAAATTTCAGGGTGTTGTTTACAGTTCGAGATGCAGGAATGCAATTGTAGTGAACAGTTCGAGAGGCAGAAATGCAATATTGTAAAGTTGTTAACAGTTCGAGATGCCGATATGCAATTGTTGTTATCAGTTTGAGATGGAGAATGCCAATGTTGTTCACAGTTCGAGGCGCTAAGATGCAATGTCACTCCTCGCCGGCAGTTGGACGCGCCCGGGGTCAGCCAATGCTGACGTCACCAGACCTCGCCTCCTGATTGGGTCTCCAGACGAGGGAAGACGAAGGGAGGGGGTGGGCCGGGGGTGTCATTTCGTGTGTTTGGTCACGTTCGCCTTAAAATAATACATTTTTTAATACAATTTTTAATACAATTTAAATAAACAATATTCCAAACCAACCGCCATTCGCGGTGTAACTTATATCTATTTTTATTAAAAAACAATAAGAAAATTTACGTTAATAATAAACTTCCGATAGAAGAAAAAGAAAAAATAAATAGCAATTAGTCAATTATTATATGAAAAATTCAATTAAAGCTTTCCTTGTTAACATAAAAAAAAAAGGTTAATTTGCTCAATTAAAACATAAGTTGCCCAAAAGGGGCTTATCCCTTCACAATATATATATATATATATATATATACATGGGCGTAGCCAGGGGGAGGCAGGGGGGGCCGTTAAATTTAAACTTTCTTATTTTTGTCGTCACCGATTGTGACGTCATGACTTGTAGCATCACGGCCCTTGACGTCACGGCTTGTAACGCGACATTTTGATAGAAGAGTCAAAAAATTTGAGAGGATAAAATAAAAGTTTCCCTTTAAAAAACAAACAGAATACATTGTTATTACTTTCTCTTACCTATGTATATATGTAATATATATATAGAGAGAAAGTATTGGATTCATGTCAAAAATTCGATGTCGAGATTTTGATGGATCTTCACGTTTTGAGGTCCCCTGAATCCAAAAAGTGGTTTTCGCGACATGGTCTGTCTGTGTGTGGGTGTGTGGGTGTGTGGGTGTGTGGGTGTGTGGGTGGGTGGGTGGGTGTGTGTTCAATTTTAAGGATGAAGGAATTGAGCTACGAGGTTGAAATTTTATATTTAAGTTAAACACCCCCGGGACCGGAAAAATAAGCTTTTAATCAAAATCGGCCAAAGAGTACTAGTACTTTACTGATGTACTTTTTCAGTTTTTTTTCGATTTTCTCAAAATTTGCTCCAACGATTTTTTTTAATTCAAAAATCAATTATGTTTTAGATGCTCTTTAAAATGTATATTCTCATTTTGCGATTGAAATCTTCTGAAGACCACTTTACTCTTGTGTTTCATAGGAAAGATAGGAAAAATGGTTGCCATGGTAACAAAATATAAATATTTTCCCATACTTATAAATTTTACATCTGAATTCAAATGTACCGTACTGTCGGGAACTAAATATATTTCGACACGAAAAATCTGGTGTGACAAGCACAGTACACAACTTTCGATTACCGAAGGTAAGAGAAAGTTGTGTGCTGCGCCAGTCACACCAGATTTTTTTCATATAAGTTTTTTAAAATAATATTGTTGATATTCACAAATACAGAAACACATATGGAATCATCAATATATAGATAATAATTATTCTATATTAATCTCTTAATACTAAAAAGATAAATAAATAAATAAATAATATCAAATAAAAATAAATAAATAAAAAAATTAATGCGAAAGAGTAAATATGGGGAATGACTTCCCCGAGACTTTCTCGTATATTCTTTTGGAATTACGACAGCGTGTGTGTGTGAACACGATTGCTTAAAAACCAAAGCAGCTAGATCGATGAAATTTGGTATATGCTCCTTACACTAAAATTGTAGATTTATATCAACTTTTGGAGTAAATACGTCACTTGGAAGTAGTACTTTACCTAAGTTTTTTCAGAAATTTTGAAATTTTTGGCTTATACGAATCCTGAGTAAATCTCCACAGCCATAAAACATCAAATTAAGGCTTATATATTGCAAAATAAAAAAAATTTTAATTATAAAGCCTCTATATACGTTATTTATTATTTTTGTAATTAAATTCATTTAAAATAGTAGAATTCAAGTTGTAATATATTTTTAAAAGAAAACAATCAATTTTTTAAGACAATCGATGAAAAGAATATGATAAAATCACATTCGCTGGGCTATATTTTAGAGGCCGTAGGGCGCCTATGCCGGTTTCGGGGGGCGCCACAGGCTCGATGCGCCTGGGGCGGGGGGGGGGGGGGCTCGCCCCCCTGGTTACGCCACTGCTTCGCCATTGTCATATGAAAAGCCTCAATAGTATATAAGCTACTGAATTTTTAAACGCCATTTTCCCCGAATCTATTAAGCGTTGCGCGTTACTATTCCAAGGGGTGAACCCCCTAAAGGTGTACAATCATTACCCAAAGTCTCATCCCAAAATAAAATCCCAAGATCGTGCCCTCCCCTTGATAGATCAATTTTTTTTTTTTTAAACAATGACACTTAATTCCATTCAAACAGTCTTTTCGGAAACACAGGGCATATAAGACTGACGATAACCGTTATATATAAATAATATCTATTTGGGTTCCAGGCATTCTTATTTAAGCCATTTGGAATACAAATGGCTTTTCGACAGTATGTGTTCGTATATGTGTGTTTAGATGACGTTTTTCTGAAAATTGTTTATTACAGATTTCACATTTATATGGCTTTTCGCCAGTATGTGTTCGTATATGTCTGTTTAGATCAGGTTTTTGAGAAAATTGTTTATTACAGATTTCACATTTGTACTTTGCGCCAGTATGTGTTCGAATATGTCTGTTTAGATGTGGTTTATGTGAAAATTGTCTATTACAGATATCACATTTGTACGGCTTTTCGCCAGTATGTGTTCGTATATGTATATCTAGATGTGTTTTTTGTGAAAATTGTTTTTTACAGATTTCACATTCATATGGCTTTTCACCAGTATGTGTTCGTACATGTATGTTTAGATTGTATTTGACTGAAAATTGTCTATTACAGATATCACATTTGTACGGCCTTGCGCCAGTATGTGTTCGTATATGTGTGTTTAGATTGTATTTGAGTGAAAATTGTTTATTACAGATATCACATTTGTATGGCTTTTCGCCAGTATGTGTTCGTATATGTTTGATGAGTTTAGATAAATATGAAAATTGTTTTTGACAATATTCACAATTCAGAGGACCTTTGGTGCTCTTTTGTCGATCAGTTTTCATCTCAGTTTGATTCTTCCTCTCAGGTGCTGTTTTTTCGCTTGCCCTTTGATGTTTTTGCTTTGACTTTCTCTAAAATAATAAATAAATCTTTTGTCTAATATTGATACTATAAAAATAAATAACAAAAATGCAGAATGATATTACCTTTTTTCTTCAGGAGATCAAATTTAATTTTATCAAATATATTTATGTTTTTGGGCATACATTTCTTATGATGTTTACAAAGGAAAAATAAATTGATAAAATTTGTCCCGCAGAAAATGCATGGAAAGACTGGACCTGAAAATAAAAAATTATAAGAATTTCATTTTTACTTTCTCTTACCTCTATATATGTTAACTAGACGCAAAGCCCGCCTAGCCAGGGGCTGCGCCCCCCTGGACCGCCTTGCTCGTCTTCGGCGAGCAAGTTTACTTTTATTTTTTTTTAACTGATTGCCTAGCTCCTCCCACATCCCTAGCCGTATAGCTACCTGAAAAGCTGGGCTGGGACTCAGAGCTACAAACTTCCTCTCTAATTTCCAAGTTAACTTCCCTTTTTTAAGAAATTTGTTTACTATGTTACTCCCTGGTTCATATATGTGTACTTAATTCCAAATAGATTCATTGAAAATCGTGGATTTCTATAGAACATTTACATATATACAAACTGGTACATACAAACATTTTTCCCAATTCATTTTTATAATATATAGATTATATAGAGATTATTTTAATGGTTAATTATTCATGAACTTAAGATTTTTTGTGAATCTGGGACTCTCCCGGAACACAGACAGACAAAAAATTTACGCCGATATTTTAGAAATTTTCAAAATGTAAATAAAAAATCGTAAACATGGGAAAATATTTATGTTTTGTTACGATAGCAACCATTTCTCCTATCTTTATTTTTTCTTATTTTAACGGTTAATTACTCATTAACTTATTGATTTTTGGTGAAACATAACCTGTCTCACAAACACACACACACAAAATTTCATCAAAATCGGTACAGTCGTGAGGAGGAATTCAGTCACATACACATACACACGTACAGAAAAATTCATATATATAAAAAAAAAGAAAAATATGGTGTGATTGTCGCACAGCACACAACTTTCGATTACCAAAGGTGCTTTGACTTACGAATGGAGAAAACCTTAAAAATAACAATCCAAATGCAAAATAAAATGGTAATAAATGGAAAAGATATACTAAATATTCGAAAATGTATTTAAATTACCTTTAAAATCATTTATTTGAACTCCTCAAAGAAGTCCCGCTTGCTCGAAATGGGGTTATGATTTTTCAACAAGATGGCGCACCTCCTAACCTGAACATAAACCTAATTTCTTTTTCTAGAAGTTCAAATAAATGATTTTAAAGGAAATTCTAAAGACATTTTCGAATATTTAGCATATCTTTTCCATTTATTACAATTTTATTTTGCATTTGGATTGTTATTTTAATTGTTTTCTCTATTCGTAAGTCAAATATTTTGAAATAAAAATAAAATTACCAAAGATAGATATTGACAACCTTATATCATCTGAAAGCTAATTAAATTCTACGTCCCATGGCATAAAAAAAGTAGCATGTTCCATTTGAAATATGGAAGTTATCCATGATTGAAATTTTTCCAAATTGGCATAGCCATATCTCCCTACACAAGAATAATTCCGGCTTACCAATCTGGCCTACATTAGTACATTTCATGGTTAGTAACCACAAAAGAACAGTCCCCTATGTTTTATGGTTCGCTTGATATTCAATTTTTTTCAGACAACAGTTTTTTCACAAAAGTTTCTCCGATTTGTGGCTACAAACGGGTTTGGTTTAGAATACATTGCATGACATAAAGTCATACTAAAATTGGCCGCAGAATCCAAATATGCCATAATATACAAGACGTTCCATTTAAAAAAACATAACTTGGATATGGACCACCTCCTACATATGAGGTACAATTGCAACAAAAAAATATTTTAACCCAAGCTCTAAAGGCCCCACATTATGCACCAAAGAGAAAATTTTAAAACGTCGGTTAATAAGCCCACAATCTTCCGTTCACGCATTATTGGCCCACCCGCATAGCCTGGTATTATAAGATCTCTTTGGCTCGTAGATGACCGTAAGGATGATCAATTTAATTATAAAGGACATTGGCCAAAAATAAATACTTTTGCGTTTTATCTATTTAGGGGGGAATATTCCGATTCCAGTGACATACTTTCATCCTCAGTACCAACAACAGATCTTTTGCAAATTGTTACTCTTCCCATGTAATAAAGACAAAACAGCTGAGCATTCCATTAATGCAATTTCCATAATCATAATTTTCCGAATCAATCAATTGATTATGAAAATTGCATTAATGGAATGCTCAGCTGTTTTGTCATATTGCATGGGTGGAGTTAACGATTTGCAAAACATCAGTTGATTGTACTGAGGATGATTCTATGTCCCTGGAATCGAAATATTTACAAATAAACAGATAATACGCTAAAAAGTATTTATTTTTGGCCAATGTCCTTATAATAAAAATTGATTATAAGATCTCTTAAATTAACTCTAGTTCGTATCATAGTGAGCAAACAAAATCTCTTGGGATAATAAATATAAATTTGTTGAGTGTGGAAGTGGCTGTGATTAATATCTTAAAAAGAATGGAAATTGCGAAACGCTAACTAAATTCTATTTGACCATCATCAAAATCAGGAGTTGTCATATGTAAATTTATATAAATATATTTATAAATTTATATAAATATTTAACCGTTGCTTCGAGATATTTGCTTCATTTGTAATCAGCTTAGGGCGTGAGGAAGTAATGCTATTCTTACTTCCTCACATATCTAAGCCTTCGATTGCAAATGAGCAAAATTTTAATGTCATTAACAAGTCCGAAGCAACATATGATTAAATATATTTATATAAATTTACATATGACAACTCCTGATTGCCTGATGATGGTCAAATAAATTTGGACCGAAACGTCGCGAATATCTGGGAGTTTCATTGTTTTTGGAGACACTCCTCCTTCCTGGCTGCTACCTCCTTCCATTCTTAAAAAAAAAAAAAATAAATATAAATATTACTAATTGAGTTATTGATATATCGGTATTAATAAAATCACATATTAAAAGGGAGATGGTCTTACCTATATGAATTGGATATTTCATATCCTCCGAAAGGCTTACCACCTCTTTATAATTAACATTTTCACAATTACTATTATCAAAACAAACTTAAAGAAGATATTTTTGTAAAAATAAGTTATTTATTATCAAATTCAATTTTATATGTCAAATCCAGTAGGGAATATAGGCAGGAATAAATGCGCGGCATCTTTTCTTCAGGACAATGCTGCAAAAAACAAATTAATATTTTTATAAATGCCAAAACAGTGAATCAAAGGAAAAATTTCTATTTCATTAAATTAAATTATAAAATTACAATATATTAAAAATATATTTAAAAAAATATATATTGTTTAATATTATTAGGAATGAAATAAAAAACCAACCTGATTTTGAATTTTTGAAGAATTTCGATCGATGTTACTTCTGGTCAGGGGAGCACTTTTCACGTTTTTGACACTTTTTTTACAAATGGCGGATATGGGTGTTGCCGAGTTACCTTAAAATACGAAGCATAGATAATATAGATTGGAAAGCCTGTCAAACATGTCAAACGTTTGTTGTTCAGTCGGCCAGGTGGCGTTCGAAGCGTTGCTCCGCTCAGGCTCCGCCCACCAATATGCTCCGCCCTGATTCGCCCATTCCCGAAATATACTTTTTTTTTTATTTTTATTTTAATAAAAATTATTAAGGAAATTATATATATATACTTATAGAAATAAAGGGTGTTTAATTTAAAAAAAGAAAAAAATATATTTTCAATGAATTGATTTTTATTTTTTCTTCATTATAACATTTTTCTACATAAATAACTAAGAGAGATACATTGATATCAACCACAGCTATATAAAAAAAAAAAAATATTTCCAAACAAATGAAAAAAAAACAAACAAAAAATGGTTAACAAAAAAACATAAATGAAATTTATAAACATATATAATATTAACATTTATATAGACATATATTTGACGTAATATATATATATATATATATATATATTTTATTTATAACCACAAGTGAGCATTACATAAAATATTACTAAAAACCACAGCTATATAAAAAAATATTTCCAAAAAATAAAAAAAACAAACAAAAAATGGTTAACAAAAAAACATAAATGAAATTTATAAACATATATGATATCAACATTTATATAGACATATATTTGACATAATATATATATAAATATATATATATTTTATTTATAACCACAAGTGAGCATTACATAAAATATTATTAAAAACCACAGCTATATAAAAAATATTTCCAAAAAATGAAAAAAAAAAACAAAAAATGGTTAACAAAAAAAACATTAATGAAATTTATAAACATATGTATAAAATCAACATATATGTACACATATATATATTTGGCTTAAAATATGTATATATTTTAACTATAACCACAAGGGAGCATTAAATAAAATATTACTATATTATGGTAGGGCGAACCCCCAACGATAAGAACAAACCCGCAAGTATAAAATTATTAAGTTCAAGTATTATTACAAGTTATGTCCTGATCTAGGCATTTGAATATGAATATCTAATACTTCAGGAGATGAAAGAATGCATATAAAATTAATATACTGGAAGTTTTTCCTTTTGCATGTTTTATTACAATAAATTATAATAAAGAAACTCAAACTAAATATTTGGTGAAGAATAAAAAATATAAAGTTTATTTATAACAATTGCCGAAAACCAGGAAAAGGAAAAAAAACTTACGGTATATTAATTTAAAATATCTATATAAAAATCTTGATAAAATATTTTGGTAGCAAGC
This sequence comes from Euborellia annulipes, assembly GCA_023213315.1. Lineage (NCBI taxonomy): Eukaryota > Metazoa > Arthropoda > Insecta > Dermaptera > Anisolabididae > Euborellia > Euborellia annulipes. The sequence continues at coordinate 37,144 of JAKCPI010002113.1, read as the reverse complement.
CGAAGGAACTTTGCAGCCAGGAGATTAAATAAGGAAATATTTAATTTTATTTTTATTTGCCGACGTTTCGCTCGTCTATCACGACCTCCACCATAGAAGACCGAAACGTCGACAAATAAAAAATAAAAGATTTTCTGATTTATCCTCCTGGCTGCAAAGTTTCTTCGGCTTCCTGATTAAATCTCCACAGCCTTAAGACATAAAAATTATTTTGATAGTTATATGTTGCTTCTAGCTCATAAACTTAATCTAATGAGAAAATAGCCATTATTTATTAAAATGTAAAATAAATTAACAATTTCAAAACAAATAAATTTATCGCACAAATATATCAGTTCCCTTGTACATTGCACGTAAAAAAATAGGTGGAACAATTCCTTTTTCAATAGGAGCAAATCAAATATATCTGGGACATGAGTTATTCACTTCCAGCCAAATTAATCGTACGAAAAAATCATTTTAGTCAAATAAGTACTATTTAGATAATATAAAAAACTGTGTAAATCGATTAATATGTTTGGCTGGATATTTTTCCCGTTGGAATTTCGAAACGAAATTTTGTAGTCTTATAGAGGACGTTATAGAAGAGTCCCGGAAAAATATTTAAAAAAATTTATTAGGCAAGTAGTAATATGAAATATATCATATTGATTAACGGGAAAAATTACAATAAAAATTTTCTTTTTCACATACGTTTCACTGTTTTCATAAAATAAGAAAAAAATATTTGTTGGAATTCTTTTTTACGTTGAAACCACAAAATCTCCGTGAAAAAATTTCTTATTTTAAAAAAAACAATAAAAAAACCACCAGACGTTTGGAGGTGTCATTTTTTTGAGTAAGATGTCGATAAAGAAGAATGTCAATATATATACACATATCGGCATCTTACTCAAAAAAATGACCTCTCCAAACGTCTGGTGATTATTATTATATATATATAAATATATAGATATCTATATAGATAATAACATAGAGCATAACACACTTGGAAAAAAAAAAAAATTCCTTTTCTCGGCACGGGAAATATCCACAACATCAGGAAATCAATAGAGATATTAAAGGAGAAGCAATGTTTAAATTTAAAAAAAAAAAAAACTTTTGGGCATCCGTACTTTTTCCAAATGCTAGCAGCAAAGCATGTTTATATTTTATGAAGTTGTTTAATTATTTAAGGCCAAATATAAATATAAATAAAAAGAAAAAAAAAAAAATATACATAAGGTGTCAATCTGTACAACAACGCTTTTTTCATGTGATTATTTCATTGTTTTTAAAAAAAAGAAATTTTTTCACTGAGATTTTTTGGTTTCAACGTAAAAAAGAATTCCAAAAAATATTTTCTTATTTTATGAAAATAATTCAATAATTACATGAAAAAAAGCACAAATGAACTTAAATATATAGCCACTCGCTGTATATTTCAGGCATTGTTGGGCGAAATAATTTTCTTCATGGCCGAAATTTTTCTTTGTTTAATTTTGTTTTGAATATATTTCGCCCTAGCCCTTTTTTTTATCTCATCATTTAAATTTCTGTTATCTTGGCCTTTTAAGATTTTGTTGATATTTTTTACCCAAGAGTTAATATACAATTTTAACAATAAATTTACAAAATGTTTCCGAAAATCGGTCTTATGTCTTCCACAAGACCATTCAAATTTATCTAGTACATAGCTATCTAATTTTGTTTCTAAAATTTTACTGAGATTTTTTCTTGCGCAAATTTTGGGCAAAAAATAGTTTAAAATTTGACAACTCCTTGAGAACAGTCTTTTAAATTTGCTACAGCCATTTGTGCGAGCATCTGGATGAAGTACGCTAGGGGTTCCATGGTTGCTATTATTAACATAAACTAAATCCTCTTTGCAGACAGAACAAGAAATTTTTTTTAATAATTTCTTGACCATGAACCCGGACAAATATGAATTTAATTCATGTCCTATAATAGAAACATTTGTTTTTGAATTAAATTTAAAATTTTCTTCTCCTTTTATATAAAAAGCGACTTCTACACAGTGTGGAGCGCGAGAACCCGGCTCATCAACCGAAAGGAAATTTCTCAAATTTTGAAGGAGTCCTTCGTTCTCATCATCTTCGCAATTCATCCCTGGGGAATGACTCGAAGTCATGTTATTAACAAGCAGGGTTTTAAAAGATGAGGCGAAAGAAGATGAGGAAGGATTTATATTTCTCCCAGCTTGTGACCGAATGCAGCCAAAAAAATTTTCTACCGGGTCTTGGTTTAGGTTCCTCGTGCACAAAGAGGTTATATTTTTTTTTTTTAAATTATTCCACATGTGTTTTACTGCCTCTATGTTGTGAATAAAATTTTTTAATGAGGGTGGCACAAATTGTTTGCCCTCATTAAAAAATTTGGCACTACTCAGTACCCTGAGCGCCTCTTCATTCCAAAATCTTAAATGGTCGCTTTTGGAGGTCAAAGGCGATCTCAGAAATTTTGATGACCCTTCGTTCTTGTACGTTGACTTTGTACCATTAAGGCTGTCGAACAATTTGTCCATGAATAGAAGGAAGTTGGCAGTACCCACAGCAGCTGGATCGATTTTTCCATCTGAAAAAATTAAAATTAAAGTATTTAATAATTGAATATACATGTATTTGGTATAAAATAAAATGGAGAAAACCTATTACTTTGTGATAAAAATCTCATAACCGCGGAAGTTTTCTGAGAAAATATCTGCGCAGCCATTTTTACTTTCATTTTCTTCATTTTTGATGGGTACACATGTTCTTCCGTTAATTTCGGACACAATTTAAAATCATTGTCAGAGCTTTGCTCATACTCGTACAGGTCCGTTATGTGTTTCCAGCTTGCTGTTTCCTGCTCCTCCTTCCATTTAAATGTCAAATTGTTTTTTGCAAGATTGTTCCGAATACCTTTTAAGAGATGAGGAACATCATATAAATAGATGACCTCTTTTCCATCAACTAAATAACCTAAAAAGGTATTCGGAATATTGTTTTTCAAGCAAAATTCGCTGGTTTCTCTTTTCAAATAGGAATTGGCTGCTATATTAGTTGACATTTGATCCGACACAGTCGCAACTATATCAAAGCCAGTAGCTCTGAGCTTTTTTATCAAAGTCTTTAATATAACAGCCAATTGAGTGCTTTTAACCCCATTTTCAGAAAAATAATACGCGATAGGTTGCTTCCAGGGCTTCAAGATGCCTTTCAGCATAAACACCAAGACATGGTCAGCAAATTTGAGAGAGCTACGTCCATCTCCAAAATCCTCGAAACCAGAGATATTGTCTGCTCTCGATTCATATGCCAAAGAAGACTCGATGGACATTTCATCAAACATGAGAACGGACATTTTTTCGCCATCCGACATATTTTTGGCAGATTGCTCTAAATTGTTAAAAACCTTTTCATTAACCCCGCAATTAAAAGGGATTTTACTAAGCATTTCAACCAAAGTACGTCTGGACGGAAGAGAAAATGTTTTTTGAAGATGCCTATAGCCTCTCTGACTCGCTTTTAATAAACTTAAAGAAAATATTTTATTTTCCAAAGTGTATCGCCTTGATCTTGGTGTTTTTTTCTGCAAAGACATCTGAGAATTTATAAAATAAAAAGAATCAACATTCAATTTATCTTTATAAACTTCCCCAGATTCAATTTCCTCGGATAATTTTTCTAAAATAGTTTGCGTTTCAGCATCTCTTATCTCCAATTTGTTTACCCGGTCAATTAACTTAGCAGCGACCTGATAAAAATATCTGGCACTCCGAGATAGTTGACCGGGTCTAGAGAAACCAGCTCCATTCAACAATTGCTTGTTAATTCCTAAAAAAATAATTTTCGAAATTAGTTAAATACTTATTGCAATCAATGCTTTAAAGAAAATACTATACCTCTTTTTACGGCAGAAGGTCCAGATATGGCATCTTCTCTGATAATTTTTTCCGGAGGAAGGTCACTAGTGAAATCTAATTTTCTTTTTGCACCTGAAAAAGTTTTTCAATAATTACAATGGAATTAGTCCTGAATCAAACTTTATTTACTTACCACCCCTAATTGTAGATCCCAGAGGTGTGTCCATCTCCATCTCCTTTGTTTGTATTTCAATTGAAATTTGCTGATTTTCAATTGAGCTGAAGTACTGCGGGTTCGGTACGCTCGCGGTTGAACCTAAGACAAATTTATAGAAAACACAATAAAAGCAAATTAAATAAAAGCAATAATTTACACATAATATCAAATAGTGTTATTTTTACCTTGCAAATATATTGATGGGACGGCGTTTGCTTTAAGGCCCCTGCGGCGGACTGAAATTGGAGTGGACAATCTATCCGGAGAAGAAAAATGCTTATGGCAAACTCTATAGTTGCGAACCTTTTTCAAATCTTGCTCGTTCAAATGACCCAGGTTAACAGCATCTAACCATTTTTTGAATAACTGAAATAGCACGTGTTATAATAAATATATAAGCATAAGTTGTTTAACATGTGTTTAGATTATAATTATATTTTATATATGTATATATATTATATAACTTTTTATATAAATGGCCAAGTCAAACAAAAAAAAAAAAAAATAAAATAAAAAATAAGTTAAAATATTTTTTTTTATTAGTGACCCTAAAAAAGATAAAAAAATAAATGAAATTATTTATTTTATAATTACCTTCGGAGAAGTAGGAAAAATATGCAATCTAGCTTTCTTTCCACTGTCCTTGCATATACAACAATTAACCATTTTTATTAAATGAAATAAATTAAAATAACATAAACAATAACAATAATAATAATAAATAATGAAATATATTTTAAAAAAGTAAAACGAATTTTAATTTCACAAAACACGTGTTAAATGTACAATGATGTAAAAAATGGAGAATGACTATGGTTTGATCTGCTGAAATGCATGTTCGTTTCCAAACGAAGGGAAGGGGCTTTGGTGGGCGGAGTCAAGGCGCGACGCTAGCGACAGAGGCGGACTGGCGGAACAACTTTTCAGCTGTCAAATCCTGTGAGTTACAACCCCATGATACGAAGGAAGTCGAACTCCCCTGGCAAGAGACTCCATGGGCATCAGAGCCGAAAACCAACGAATTCTCCCGAACAGAATGGACCTGGAATGGACTAACTTTGTTAATTCTTGGGGAATAAACGGATCTGTGCCCCTGCGTCAGGGGTGGACAGCTCTACGGGAAGAATTTCCTCAAGTTTTTATTTAGTTACATGCAGGTATAACCAGAGAGCACCGCTGGGCTGGCTGAAATAGTTCAAAATTTACTCCATAGATGTCGCTCTGTTCGCTGTCTCCAGGCCAGGGAGTTTTGATTGTCATTTTCAAAAGCAAAGTTAATTTCGGGATTGTATGATCTGTGTTACGGTCTTTTTCAATATATAAGATTTTTCATAAACATTTTTTAAAATAATATTTCTTGGTGTTATTCTTAATACCAATATTATATATGACCATATTCTTAACACAGAAAAGAATCGATCCATTGTCAAGAGAAGCCCTACAAAAATCTTATCTGAAAAGAAAGAAGGGTTATTTATTTTGATTTCCTACAAAAGATAAATTTTTTTACAATTGATAATAAATTATTATTGGTTCAGAGGTAGAGTATTAACTGCTGATACCTAAGGTCAAGGGTTCGCATCTAGCATCATATAGAGACGGCGTTTAAATGGCCTCTTATGCCGAAAAAGACCTTAAACTTAATCGAATAAAAAAAAAAAATTAAAATAATTAAATAAATAAATAATTCATAAAAAAAATTTATGAATTTCATTCATTAAAAAAAAAAAAAAAAAAAAAAAAAAAAAAAAAAAAAAAAAAAAAAAAAAAAAAAACATGTCGAAAAATTCTTTAAAATATCTAAGTTATTTGAGATACAAATTTAGAGACACTACTTGTCCTTAATTTGATTTCGTTTAGAAAAAAATTAAAAGTAGGCCTAACAGTCGCAAATTAAGTAGCTTAAAAAGGTATGTGAAAATAACAAAACAAGTGTACGCGAGGGTAAAATGGTAGAATTTGGAAACAACGATTTCGAACGAGCTTGAGTTCAAAACCCATGTGGGCGAGTTTTTTTTTTTCCACCGCTTACTGTTTAGTTGGAACTGCGGCCATAGAGAGCGTTAATTTGACACAAAATTTCTGTTTAATTTTTGCGCGCAAAGTTAGTTCGCAGAAACTTCTGTAAGGGGGCGTCAAAACTTGCGGACAACTTTTAACATGGAGCTGTCCAATCTTGATATATGTATGATCTGTGCCCTGCGTTTATTGCATTTGTAAATGTCATGCTTTATCCTGGCTTTATCCATTATCATAGATAATATTGTATTATCCAGGTATTTTCTAAAATTCACTGCTAGAACTGATCAATATTAAAAATTATATCTATTAAATTGGTTGAAAAAATGCCATTTATCAAGCAAGAAGACATTTCAACCAAGGATATCAAATATCCAATACACATTGGTAAGGGCTTTTATTTTATAACCTATATTCTTTCTTTTCTATCATTTATTTCAAAATCGTTTTCTTTTTTAAATATTTATCTCGTACATTCGTACATTTAAGTAAAATAATATTAACTTGTCGGAGTTATCATTCAAGCATGCATTATTATTGAATATGTTTACATTATTTTTGTTTAACTTATTTTTACTTTCTCTTACCTCTATATATATTAATATATAGAGAGAAAGTATTGGATTCATGTAAAAAATTCGATGTCGAGATTTTGATGGATCTTCACGTTTTGAGGTCCCCTGAATCCAAAAAAGTGGTTTTCGCGACATGGTCTGTCTGTCTGTCTGTGTGTGTGTGGGTGTGTGTGTTCAATTTTAAGCATGAAGGAATTGAACTATGGGGCTGAAATTTTATATATAAGTTAAACACCCCCGGGAGAGTGAAAATAAGCTTTTAATCAAAATCGGCCAAAGAGTTCTAGTACTTTACTGATGTACTTTTTCAGTTTTTTTCGATTTTCTCAAAATTCGCTCTTACGATTTTGATTAAAATTCAAAAATCAATTATTTTTTAGTTACTCTTTAAAATGTATATTCCCCGTGACTCAGAGAAAAGGGATTATTCCCTCCTAAGCTAGAAATATTTATTTCATTTGAATTGACTACAAATCATTTGAAATAAATAGGAATTAAATGCCGAAAAAGACTTTAAAACAAATATAAATAATAAAATAAATAAAATTATTATAAATAATTAAAATTATAAAATATATATTTTTTTTGTTTTGGCTTAAAAGGTATCTATATTAATTTAATTAGAATATGTTTCTAACATATTATTAAATTTTAATTTAAAATATACGAATTTTTATTATTATAATAATTATTATTATTAATTACACTAGTCGACAAAAATTAACTTTATTTCTTTCACAAGAATAAAGATATGAAATTCCAGAAGTATTTTTCATGCTGAATTCAAATATCATTACAGTTTTGCCCCATCAGGCACAGTTTTAGAGACATAGAGCAAAATAGATTTTAGTAGAAAATGTGCTCTAAAACGGCTTTTATTTAGAATGTTCAAATTATTTTTAACGCCGCACCCCGTAAAAATATTCAGGTATTTAGAATACATATAAATTTCAAGTTTCAGCCCAATCGGAGGTCATTTAGACGTGCCGCAAACGGCTTAAAGTTTAGAAAAATCGAAATTTTCAAGATTTTTTTTGCTTTGGTCACCCCTAATACAATTTTAGATATCCCTGAATGCAAAAAACATCTATTTACGATATTCTATAGTTCTTTGGCTTTCTAAAAATCATTCATTCGTAAAAATCTGTTAATTATTAACGAAATTATAAACAAAAACGTCAGCAAAGAAAAAACACAAGAACACTCACTTTCTTTAATTGCCGCCCCCCTGATATTTGCCGCCCGGGGCACGTGCACCCACTGCCCCCCCCCCTAGATCCGGCCCTGGTGTGAAAGATGCTGACATTGTTCTCACCAGTATTAAATATTTATAAGCATTCTTGAAAGATAAAGAGCAATATTTGACGTCTTTCAAATAAAATTTTGCATATTTGTGATTTTTAAGTTTCAACAAATTAGATTGTCAGACAATTTTTTGTATTATTGTTTAAGATTTTGATTTTTTGATTCATTAGGTCCAGTCTTCCCGTGTATGCATTGTAAAACCAACTTTATAAATTTATATTTTCTATGGAAGCATTCGAAAAAATGTGAATCAAACATTATACAAAGATGGGATAAAGAAAATTTTGATTTCTTCAAAAAACCTTCTAAAAAAGGTGATAAAAACAAATTTTGAATTTTTATTATTTTCCTTTAACATTTTCTTGATTAAGACATTTTATTTTTCAGTTGAAGAAGAATCTTCAGAAAAAAACAAAAAGGAAAAATTCAAAAAAAAAGATGATAATAAAAACGATCCGACACATTCCAAAAAGAAGAATTTAAACACGTCATTTGACAACCAAAAAATATCTCTTGAGAAATCTGATACTTGTGATATTTGTTCAAAACAATTTAAACGGAAATCTCATCTCACTAGGCATTTACTTATACATTCTGGCCAGAAACTATTTAAGTGTGAAATATGTTTAAAACAATTTAATCAAAAAACTAATCTTAATAAGCATTTACTTACACATTCTGGCCAGAAACCATTCAAGTGTGAAATATGTATAAAACAATTTGATCAAAAATCTCATCTCACAAACCATTTACTTATTCATTCCGGCCAGAATCCATTTAAGTGTGAAATATGTTCAAAACCATTTTATGACAAATCTACTCTGAACAAACATTTATTTATACATTCTGGTCAAAAACCATTCAAGTGTGAAATATGCTCAAAACAATTTAATCAAAAAATTACTCTCACTAACCATTTACTTATACATTCTGGTCAGAAACCATTCAAGTGTGAAGTATGCTCGAAACAATTTATCCAAAAATCTAATCTCACTAGGCATATGCGTATTCATTCTAGCTAGAATCCATTCACGTGTGATATTTGACATGACATAAACAATCTAACCATTTAGTTATTCATTATAGAGAAAATGGCATCAATAGAAATAAAAACTAAGATAAAAAAAATTTTTTGATGGTAACATACGTGAAAGTCTTGATTTATCGTGTAATAATTATTGATTTATATTGAAAATATCTAAGATATGAATGTCCAACATACTAACTTACTTTACTTTTACAGGGCCAATGGAGTTTCTTAGCTCTAGCCCGATTAATAAATAAAGATCTATCTATCTGTCATGATTTAATTTATGCCTATCCAAGTATTGCCAGTTAATATGCTTTTCTTCTTTCCTCATTTTATCTTATTAATTTGGAAATACCACCTACTGCTCCAGACAATGTGGAAGAAATTACAACGTCAACGAATATTATAACTAGAGACCGGATTTTAAGCAAAATTCTTATTGCTGAATTTTATAAGCAACCATTAGATATTTAATTTCTACACGAATTACGAAAAACTAAGTGTATTGAGATTGCATTTTTTATGCTTTTTTTTTGAGTTTTTATGCTTTTTTTCCCTTTCGTGGTTTTATTTGAACTTATTTTACGAATATTTATAATTTTATTATTAATAAAAACACTTTTTTTTGGCGTTTAGGCTTTCACAGTTGTTATCATTAATAAAATAATTTTATTTGTAAAAATTACAACGTTTCGGCCACTCATTCTGTGGCCTTCTTCAGGTACAATTCAGCTAAGATTACAAAGGTTGTTACATCTGTAACATTCCTTTACCCGCCCTCCCCCCCCCCCCTTTGTATACGCCATTGGTATGAGTAAAAATTGCTTATATTTTCACAAATGCTTTTTTTCAACTTTTATGCTTATTTAAAACTTTTTATTCAAGATTTGTATGATTTGTTAAGTACTTTTTTTTCCATTTTTTTATGCTTTTTTGTCCGGTCTTTAATTATAACCTACAACATAAATTCTACATATATTTTGTTCTCGACAGTATGGTAGATTTGAATTCAAGATGTAAAATTTATATTCCTATCTTCTATTATTATCAAAGTTGAGTTTTATACACGATTTTGCAGTTTTATACAAAAATTGCGGATAAAACGTATAAAATGTATAAAACTTGGATGCGCGTGCGCAAACCCGACGAAGGAAATTCAAATAAAATTTCATTTTTCAATTATCAACATTTTGTTTATATTATTCACTAAATAAAAAGCAAACAACATCGTCAATGCTTTAAAACATTATAAAATATGAAAAGCTTTTAAGCTGTTTTTTTTTTTTTCAGGGGGGTTGGTTTTTTACAGTTTTATACTTTTTATACATTGGCCTAGTTTTATCCGCAATAGTTTTATACATGTATAAAACTGTATTATACTCGGCGGGATAAAACCTGCCAACTCTGATTATTATGTCTACTATCTTTCCAATGAAGTACAAGTGTAAAATATGCTTGTAAAGATTTCAAGGTCAAAATAAAAATATAGATTTTAAAGACCATATAAAAAATAATTGATTAATGGATTTTAATCAAAACCGTTGAAATGAATTTTGAGTAAATCGAAAAAATCTGAAAAAACATCAGTAAATTTCTCCTAGTTTTTGACAAATTTTGTTCAAAAGCTTTCTCCGTGTCAGGTCCCAGAGGGGTGCCTAAATAAATAAATTCCTACCTCCTTTTTTTCACAGACAGACCATATTGCGAGAGCCACTCTTTTGGTCTCACAGAGTCTGAGGGCTTTAAAACATGTGATACAATCAAAATCTAGACATCGAATTTTTTACACCAACACTTTCTCTCCCTACATTGTCCTATATATGAAAAATAAATAAATAAAGATGTTTTTGTGAAAATAAAATTTCAATTTCCCGCCTATCCAATAGTTTCCACCTTCAACACTTGAGACCGCTTTAGCAGTCTATTCATTTATTCCAGGGAGGTAGGGAGGGAAGCTTTGGAATAAAAGTTGTCGCCTAAATGACGTCACAGCCGCCATATTGAAAAGATGAAAACATTGGATTTTCCATTGAACGTAATGTTAATATATCATCAAATTTCGGGCCTTTTTTTTGGAAAATTATGTGAGCAAAAATTTTCTCATGAAGGAAAAACTCTTTAAAAATTATTTTATTTTAACCGCAGGTCGTTTTGATATGCATATATGTATAAAAAAAATTAAATGTTGCGGCAATCATTCTCTTCCTAATGCTGTTGATTAGTCAATTAAAAAAAGAAATTATCATTAGTTTAATGGAAAAATGGTTACAAAAAATAAAATATAAACAAAAAATATATTTATTAATATATTTGTTTAATTACCAAAAGTATTAATTTATATAAATCTCATAATGTTATATACAAAAAATATTTTGTTTAGTATGATAAATTTATGCAATTAACTGAGTATATAGAAATGCCTGGACCCCCAATAGATATATTATTAAAAATACTAGTATCGTTAAAAGTCTTTTTAGGCCATTTAGGCCTAAGTTGCCGAAAAGACTGTGTGAATTTGTGTGTGAATGAGAAAACAAAGTGTGAATGTTTAAAAAAAAAAAAAAAAAACTGACTATATATAAATATAACTGGTAGTTTTGAGGCACTTGTTATGATAAAAAAATAAAAAATACCTGATGTTTTCTCATCAAAAGAAGCTTTTTAGGGGGTCTTGTAGAAAGAAAATGTTTTCCCAGATTTCTCTTCATTTTGCTGTCTTTTACTTTTTTTTATGGGTCATTTCATGCATTCATATGCAGAACATGCCATTTTAATTATTTTTAAAAATAAAAATAAAATAAAAACACACAAAATCAAGAATTCTTCAATAAAACAACTATCTATGACCTATACCTAACCTAGGCTTAAAATCTAAAAAAAAAACAAGTAATTACAAATTAAATCATTAAAAACTATTTCAAATGTTTAAATATATGAACAAAACTATAAAACAAAGAAGAAATATCTAAGAAAAACTTTCAAAAACACGAGGAAATTGGAAACAAAATTGTATTGTGTCCTATGGAAAATTCAATGTTTACATATTTTCAATATGGCCGACACAGGGAATAAACGGGAAGGGACATCACGTAGTGAAAAAAATGGAGTGTTTAAAAATCGGTTTAGAACGGCTGCTTACAGCGCCTCTTAACGGCAGCGCCAGTGAAACATGAAAGGCTTTTCTCCCGAATGAATAAAATACCCTGAATAAAACTATATCGTATCTATATGGTTTCTCACCCAAATGAATAAAATTGTTAAGTGAATGGTTTTTCTCCAATTTAAATAAAAAGCATAAAGTTACAAGTTAACATATATATTTATTAAAATTAAAAAAAAAAATATACAATAGATTTAATACTATTATTAAAATAAATATAACAAAAGCATATAAAATATTTCTTTTTTCCAGTCAACTTCTAATAAAAAGCATAAAGTTCCAAATTAACATAACATATATATTCATTAAAATTAAAAATGACTAAAGTAAACATTATTGTTGTTCATAAAAAATTCGAAAAAAATATACAATATATTTATAATTATAGGATAATTATTATTAATTTTGGAATTGTTCAATTTTGAAATGCTCGGAGCAAACCTCGTAATGAGTATGAATATTTGTTGATTTGTTAAAGAAATCAGGATTATTTACTGTATAATTTGTATCCATGAATCTCGAAGCTGTATGTTCAGTGGAAAACAAAACATTTTTATATTTTTCGTTCCTGGATATCTGGAGCTCGGCACACATCTTTTCCTCTCCGGTTACATGCTGTACGAACAAATATATATTTATATTTTTTGAAATGCCAAAACAAATAAATTGAGCTAAAAAACCAACCTGATTTTGTATATTTGAAGAAATTCAATCGTTGACAATTTTGATCAGTAAACACATTGACTTTGTTTCATATGCTTGAAATGACAGTTATTCACTGGTTTTTTGAAAATAACCGTAATGCATGGATGGACCAATGGGAACAAATGTGTCTCCTGCGCATGCGCCCGCGATCAACTCAGGCGACACTAGCACCATCATACGCCAGCGCCAGTTATATTCATTCTGAACATAGGAACTATATCTCAAAACGCACACCAAATCGCTCCATTGACTTGTCCCCCCCCTGGGCCAACAATTTACCCTCTTCGGACCACCCCCCCTCCCACCCCAAACAGGCCTTAGTGTCAGGGGGGGACAAGTCAATGGAGCGATTTGGTGTGCGTTTTGAGATATAGTTCCTATGTTCCGAATGAATATAACTGGCGCTGGCGTATGGTGGTGCTAGTGTCGCCTGAGTTGATCGCTGGCGCATGCGCAGGAGACACATTTGTTCCCATTGGTCCATCCATGCATTACGGTTATTTTCAAAAATCCAGTGAATAACTGTCATTTCAAGCATATGAAACAAAGTCAATGTGTTTCCTGATCAAAATTGTCAACGATTGAATTTCTTCAAATATACAAAATCAGGTTGGTTTTTTAGCTCAATTTATTTGTTTTGGCATTTCAAAAAATATAAATATATATTTGTTCGTACAGCATGTAACCGGAGAGGAAAAGATGTGTGCCGATGTCCAGATATCCAGGATCGACAAATATAAAAATGTTTTGTTTTCCACTGAACATACAGCTTCGAGATTCATGGATACAAATTATACAGTAAATAATCCTGATTTCTTTAACAAATCAACAAATATTCATACTCATTACGAGGTTTGCTCCGAGTATTTCAAAATTTAACAATTCCAAAATTAATAATAATTATCCTATAATTATAAATATATTGTATATTTTTTTCGAATTTTTTATGAATAACAATAATGTATACTTTAGTCATTTTTAATTTTAATGAATATATATGTTATGTTAACTTGGAACTTTATGCTTTTTATTAGAGGTTGACTGGAAAAAAGAAATATTTTATATGCTTTTGTTATATTTATTTTAATAATAGTATTAAATATATTGTATATATTTTTTTTTAATTTTAATAAATATATATGTTAACTTGTAACTTTATGCTTTTTATTTAAACTGGAGAAAAACCATTCACTTAACAATTTTATTCATTTGGGTGAGAAACCATATAGATACGATATAGTTTTATTCAGGGTATTTTATTCATTCGGGAGAAAAGCCTTTCATGTTTCACTGGCGCTGCCGTTAAGAGGCGCTGTAAGCAGCCGTTCTAAACCGATTTTTAAACACTCCATTTTATCACTACGTGATGTCCCTTCCCGTTTATTCCCTGGTCACTCCCTACCTCCTGTTTTATTCCATATCTATGGTTTATTACCTTTTTGTTTGGATTCTCCTTTTTTTTATCTATCCAATTCTTGATGTATTCATCCATATTCATCTATTCAATTTATTTCAATTCAATTTATCTATGATTGTGTTAGCATTGTGTGCGATCTGTGATTGGATACGAGCTTATATTAGAATTATATAATTATAATTAGATATTAAAAATTCTAATTATTAAATTGGTTAAAAGATGTCATTTATCAAGGAAGAAGACATTTCAAACGAGGATATCAAATATCCAATCCATATTGGTAATTGCTATTTCTTTTTTGTTTTATAACCTTTTCTCTTTCTTTTTTCTATCATTTATTTGATAATACTTTTCACTTTTATCTCTCGCGGATATATTAAAATTCTAGATGTAAAATATATAAACATAGGAAAATATTTATATTTTGTTTCCATGGCAGCCATTTCTCCTATATTTCCTAGGAAGTAAAAAGAGCCCCCGGGTGTGGCGTAGTAGGTAGAGTATCTACCTCCTATACAAAACGTCGCGGGTTCGGACCCAGGCAGTCCGATGATTTTATTTAAGCCATTTGGATACCAAATGGCTTAAATAAGAATGCCTGGATCCCAATAATAGATAAATTCTTAAATAACGGTTATCGTCAAAGTCTTAAATGGCCTGAGTTGCCAAAAAAGACTGTGTGAGTGTGTGAATGAGAAAAAAGTGTGAATGTTTAAAAAAAAAAAAGAGAATCTAAAAAATGATTTTTGAATTTTAATAAAAATCTTTTTGGAGCGAATTTTGAGAAAATCGAAAAAAACTGAATAAATACATCAGTAAAGTATTAGTACTCTTTGGTCGATTTTGATTAAAAGCTTATTTTAAGGCCCTATGGGTGTGCCTAACTTAATATAATATTTCAACCTCCAAGCTCTATTCCTTCATGCTTTAAATTGAACCCAGACAGACAGACCATGTCGCGAAAACCACTTTTTTGGATTCAGGGGACCTCAAAACGTGTATATCCATCAAAATCTCGACATCGAATTTTTGACATGAATCCAATACTTTATATATATGTGTATATTAACATATACATATAGGTAGGAGAAAGTAATATTTTTTATTGATATATAAAATTTGTAAACTCTCATTATTAAATCATTATTATGCTTTTTACTATTATTCTCAGACTTTTTCTCATTCACACAGTATTTTTGGCAACTTAGGCCTTATAAGATTTACGATAACCGTTATATATGGATACTATCTATTGGGGGTCCAGGCATTTCTATTTAAGCCATCTGATATCCAAATGGCTTAAATAAAATCATCGGACTGCCTGGGGTCCGAATCCTCGACGTTTGGTATAGAATGTAGGCACGCTACCAATACTATTTTTCTGAAACACATATCTAGATTGGCAACAAAGTTATTCAAGAAAGAGAGATAAAATCTACTCAGTCAGTCTGGAAGTTTAGTGCCCGGCTTCCCACTGCTTTGATGAAACATTTTTCTGCAAACAGCCTCTTTGTAGTATTATCAACTTGCATTAGGACAATGGCATTATCAAGAAATCTGTATAAAATTGACTTTGCCACCTTTATTTTAGGATAATAAAAAAAATAGATAGAGATAAATAACCCCATAAAGTACTCTATGATAGGTGTAGTATTATTATTATTATTGTTTATTATATTCTTTGTATCTGTTTATATATATGTTTTGAAGGCTGTTGCTAATAAACTATTATACCTACACAGAGTCCGGTTATCTTTAAACTATATTACTATACAATAGGTAGAAAATTTCGACATAATGTTGAATTGAACACATTTGACATTTTTCAAAAAAAAGTTTTGCATATTTTTTGGTTTTAAGTTTCAACAAATTAAATTCACAAAGACATTTTTTGTATTATTGTTTATGATTTATAATTTTTTTTTTTTTTCATTAGGTCCAGTCTTTCCTTGTATACATTGTAAAACTAGCTTTATAAAGTTATATTTTCTTTGGAAGCATTATAAAAAATGTATATCTAACGTTATACAAAGATTAGATAAAAGAAATTTTAAATTCCTCAAAAAACCATCAAAAAAAGGTAATAAAAGCAATTTATAATTTTTATTATTTTCCTTTTACTTTTTTTGTTTACTTTTGATTAAGACATTTCATTTTCAGTTAAGGAAGGATCGTTAGAAAAAAACAAAAAGGAAAAATTCAAGAAAAAAGATGATAATAAAAACAATCTGACAAATTCAAAAAAGAAATCAAACAAGTCATTTGCCAACAAAAACATATTTTGTGAGAAATCTTATACATGTGAGATTTGTTCAAAACAATTTAATAAAAAATCTACTCTCACTGGGCATTTACGTATTCATTCTGGCCAGAAACCATTCAAGTGTGAATTATGTTCACAAAAATTTATTCAAAAATCTCATCTCACTAGGCATTTAATTATTCATTCTGGCCAGAAACCATTCAAGTGTGAAATATGTTCGAAACAATTTAATCAAAAATCTCATCTCACTAACCATTTTCGTATTCATTCTGGCCAGAAACCATTCAAGTGTGAAATATGTTCAAAACAATTTAATCAAAAATCTCATCTCACTAACCATTTTCGTATTCATTCTGGCCGGAAACCATTCAAGTGTGAGATTTGTTCAAAACAATTTAATCAAAAATCTAATCTCACTAGGCATTTAAGTATTCATTCTGACCAGAAACAATTCAAGTGTGAAATATGTTCAAAACAATTTAATTTCAAATCTAATCTGACTAACCATTTACTTATTCATTCTGGTCAGAAACAATTCAAGTGTGAAATATGTTCAAAACAATTTAATGTCAAATATAATCTCATTAACCATTTTCGTATTCATTCTGGCCAGAAACCATTCAAGTGTGAAATATGTTCAAAACAATTTAATCAAAAATCTCATCTCACTGACCATTTACGTATTCATTCTGGCCAGAAATTATTCATGTGTGAAATATGTTCCAAACAATTTAATTTCAAATCTAATCTCACTGACCATTTACGTATTCATTCTGGCCAGAAACCATTCAAGTGTGCAATATGTTCACAACAATTTAATAAAAAAATCTCATCTCACTAGACATTTACGTATTCATTCTGGTCAGACACCATTCAAGTGTGAAATATGTTCAAAACAATTTAATCAAAAATCTTATCTCACTGACCATTTATGTATTCATTCTGGCCAAAAACCATTCAAGTGTGAAATATGTTCGAAACAATTTAATCAAAAATCTCATTTCACTAACCATTTTCGTATTCATTCTGGCCAGAAACCATTCAAGTGTGAAATATGTTCGAAACAATTTAAATTAAAATCTGTTCTCACCAGACATATTTCGATTCATTCTGGCCTAAAACTATTCAAATGTGAAATTTGTCGAAAACAATTTTCTAGAAAATTTTCTCTTTCCAACCATTTAGCTATTCAACATGGAAAAAATGACACCAATAGAAATAAAAACTAAGATAAAAGGCAACTTATGCCAGGGGCGTATATTGGAATTTTTTTTCGTGGGGGGGGGCGCCCGGCCGAACTTAAAAACTATCCTGCAGAAATTTTTTTTTGACATAACTTTTTCCGCAAGGGCAGCAAAATTTTTTCCCCCTGACTTGAATATCATTTTACCTTTTTTTTAGGGAGACGAAATTTTTGCCTCCCTTCAAAAAATCTTTTTTTGACGAAACTAAATTTTTTCACAGACTGGGTTTTTTTTTGGGGGCCCGGCCTCTTTAGCCCCTCCTTATATACCCCCTGTTTACTGTAATCCCGTATATATGTAAAAAGGCACCGCGTGTGGGTGTGCAGGTTGTGCCCAGCACACAGGCGCCTGAAGAAAATTATTTTTTTAAATTATAATTTTAAAATTTGAGCTTAAATTTTTATTTGAAATTATCCATTTATTTATCTTTTTAGTATTAAGAGATTAGTATAGAAAGGTTATTATCGATTTATTGATTGATATCTTTCTGTATTTGTGATTATCAACAATATTATTTTAAAACATCTATAACTAAAAGTAAACTAATATGAAAAATAACAATGTATTCTGTTTGTTTTATTATAAATATTTGAATAAATTTATTAACTTTTAATTTATGTATTGTTCCTCATTTTTTCCTTTTCTATTTCTATTTTTTTATAAACTGCTGATGAGAAACTGTTTTAGGTGAAAAACTTATTCGTTTTTATTTATACTAGTGAGAAACCGTTTATTATTAGTCTTATTCGAGAAAATGTTTATTTTTTATCATACTGGTGAGAAACCATTTTTTTTTTTTTTAAATAGACCGCCTTGATATCGATGCCTTTTAGTTCGATCACCGGCTGCTAGAGTGGCTGAAAAAACGCACCAAATTTTCACTATGTGATGTCCATTCCCTATATTCCCTGCCTGCATGGGGGGGGACAAGTCAATGGAAGAATTTGGAGTGCTTTTTGCAGGGAGGTAGGGAGGGAAGCTTTGGAATAAAAGTTGTCGCCTAAATGACGTCACAGCCGCCATATTGAAAAGATGAAAACATTGGATTTTCCATTGAACGTAATGTTAATATATCATCAAATTTCGGGACTTTTTTTGGAAAATTATGTGAGCAAAAATTTTCTCATGAAGGAAAAACTCTTTAAAAATTATTTTATTTCAGCCGCAGGTCGTTTTGATATGCATATATGTATAAAAAAAATTAAATGTTGCGGCAATCATTCTCTTCCTAATGCTGTTGATTAGTCAATTAAAAAAAGAAATTATCATTAGTTTAATGGAAAAATGGTTACAAAAAATAAAATATAAACAAAAAATATATTTATTAATATATTTAAATTAATTACCAAAAATATTAATATTAAAAATTAATATAAATCTCATAATGTTATATACAAAAAATATTTTGTTTAGTATGATAAATTTATGCAATTAACTGAGTATATAGAAATGCCTGGACCCCCAATAGATATATTATTAAAAATACGAGTATCGTTAAAAGGCCTAAGTTGCCGAAAAGACTGTGTGAATGTGAGTGTTAATGTGAGTGTGAATGAGAAAACAAAGTGTGGATGTTTAAAAAAAAAAAAAACTGACTATATATAAATATGACTGGTAGTTTTGAGGCACTTGTTATGATAAAAAAAAAAAAAAAATACCTGATGTTTTCTCATCAAAATAAGCTTTTTTAGGGGGCTTGTAGAAAGAAAATGTTTTCCCAGATTCCTCTTAATTTTGCTGTCTTTTACTTGTTTTTATAGGTCGTTTCATGCATTCATATGCAGATCATGCCATGTTAATTATTTTTAAAAATAAAAATAAAATAAAAACACACAAAATCAAGAATTCTTCAACAAAACAACTATCTATAACCTATACCTAACCTAGGCTTAAAATCTAAAAAAAAAACAAGTAAATACAAATTAAATCATTAAAAACTATTTCAAATGTTTAAATATATGAACAAAACTATAAAACAAAGAAGAAATATCTAAGAAAAACTTTCAAAAACACGAGGAAATTGAAAACAAAATTGTATTGTGTCCTATGGAAAAGTCAATGTTTACATATTTTCAATATGGCCGACACGAATTTCTCCCCTCTTTTTTGGAGCCACCCCCACTCCTTCAAACAAGCCTTAGTGTCACTCCCTACCTCCCTGGCTTTTTGATATATTGTTCCTATGTTCAGAATGAAAGTTTATGTAGTCTAGTACAGAGGCTGCTAGTGTCGCCTGATTTGAATCTTGCGCATGCGCAGAAGAGCCACCAAGAATCAGGTTGCCTGCAAAACACATTTCGGCCATTTGCAAACAAGTGTCAAAGGCAGAATCAAATTCAGGTTTGTTTGTTTTTTTGCTCAATTTATTTAATTTCTAATATACAATATATTTTTTTTTGTTGGTCATTTTAAATATTTTGTAATATATTGTATTTATTAGAATTTATTTTATTCTTTGATTAATTGTTTTGGCATTTATAAAAATATTTTTTTGCTTTTACATTTTTTATAGGACTCAAGTGACAACTCATTTCGACCATTTGAAAAAGGTGTTTAATCAAGGGATACGTTATAATTTGCTTAATAATTCTTCAAACATCAAAATGAGGTTCGTTTGTCTATATACATGTACATGTATATATATACACACACGACATCCATAATATTATTTTTTTTTTATTGGAAGTTTGGTGGAAAAATAATATGCTTTTGTTATATTTTAACTTGTAATTTTTGGTCTTTTATATATGTATATTTATAAATATATTGTATATTTATTAAAGCTTTTGTGGTTGGAAATATTATTAGAGGAATTTTTTGGTCTATGATTAAAAATTCCTCTAATAATATTGTATATTTTTTTTTAGAATTTTTCTAAAAAAAAAAATGTTTGCTTAAAATGTTTACTTTCAAATTTTTTATTTTAATAAATATATATTTTAACTTGGAACTTTATTTATGCCTTTTATTTTCCCTGGAGGAAAAAAAACCTTTCACTAACGATTTTATTCATTGGGACTAGAATCATTAAGATTTATTTGGATGAGAAATCAGAAACTAGTAATAAATAGCAAGGAATAAATAAATAATTATATACATTCTGGAGGAAAACCTTTCATTTGAATTTTTAAATCAGCCGCCCACCACCAAAGTAGTTATGTATAAGCTGTTAGGGAGCGCTGAAGGTGCCTGGAATAGACCGTGTTTTAGGCACACCATTTTTTTACTACGTGATGTCCCTTCCCGTTTATTCCCTGCCTGCCTGTAACTAATTTTCCCAGTTAAATTGAGTTTTATCTGGTCATATTTTTTTAAGATTATTTAAATCATATTAAAAATAAATATATATTAATATAAAAATGTTAATTACTTTGGGCCGATTATATGCCCCTTTTGCTTCTAAAATTAATCCAGTTCATAAATTATTACCATTAGGGATACAAAAAACATTAGAACAAAGATTAGAAGGTATAATTTTTACTTTAATCTTTGATTTGTAAATAATAAAAAAATAATTCTCTTCGATTTTTACAGAAATGAATTATAAAGATCCTTCACTTCATTTTCAAGTGGATATTGGTTTTGCTTATAAGAAATTATCAAGAACAAAACGAACTGAAATGATGTCAGAAAATTTAAAAGAGAATAAAATAAGAAAAATTGAATTGGAAAGACTTTCCAGGCTACAAAAATGTAAAAATTTTATTTTCTTGTTTTATTAATAGAAACTGAATGTCCCTAGTCTCTAGAGAATGTATTATTTGCATAATGCGTTCAACTTGTCCACTATCAAATGTCAAATTGTATATTTAAAAATTGACAAAAAAAAAAAAAAAAAAAAACTTTTCTTTTAATGATAAAACAAAGATTTTTGTAATTCAATCATAAAATTAAAGGAATAATTTGACTTTGGTATTGTATATTCATATCTCCGTAGATATGTTGATTCCTGGTTAAGAAGAAGAACATAGGAGATATAACATAATCTTTACCTCTTTCAAAATATACATATTTATTGCAAATATATTCGATTTAGCTTTTCGTCTTATTACCTTATTTACATGTTTAGAGTCAATTTATTTTTGCTCTTAACATTTCCACGTTTGTAAATGGATACATAAATTTACCTTGATGTCAAAAATAGCGGGATTCAGAGCGTGAATAAAGAAGCAAACTATTTGTCATTTTAGTTTAATTTTTATAGCCAACGTTGAAGTATCTGTGGTTATAATTAACCGAATAGGTTGGTCGTCAATAAAAAAATCCCAATAATAAATTTTATTTATTTATTCCTAAATTGCATCTCCACTTGCAACTAACTCCATGCCAAGTAAACCTCTTGCAACTAATATTAAATAAGAATGCCTGGACCCCAATATATTCTGTATATATTCATTAATTTTAAACTGGTAACCGTTGGCTCTAGTTGAAACATTATGCTTTAATAGGAGAATTAAATTCACAAGGTATTCTGTTTCAATAATATATTAATTTGATATTAACACTTTATATAGTATACAGTATGTAATTCGCTTCTGAAGATGACAAATATGGTGTCGAAATACGTATAAAGTGTTAATATCAAATTAATATATTATTGAAACAGAAAACCTTGTGAATTTAATTCTCCTATTAAAAATGTATATATTCATAATAACGTTTTTGAAGGCGCGGCTAGCTACCAAATGAATATTGTTCACAGTTTTTAATATGCCTCTATTGATTTCCCATTATCATTCTTCATTTTCAAATTATTAAGTTAAGATTAAAAACGCTATTTTAATACCCTTAATTGAATAATTTTCTGAAAACTTTCACTTAAACGCCTACGATCCGAAAAAAGTTTCACTTACATCGTGGTTTCATAAAACCACACAATGATTTTTTTTTTTTTTTTTTTTAATTTTAATATAGCTTATATACAATTTTAGTACTTTTTATTTTTATTTTTAGTAATAATCCCGCTCGATAAGGTGAAACGAGATTGGATGCAAACTGACGGTCCAGCACATATCAAAACAATCGCAGAACATTATGGAGTATTTCAAGATCTATTTGGGGATGCTTATTTTTATCCACAAGTTGAATTAGATATTGCATTTGAGAATAAATCACCTGTCTATTTTGGCAACATAATCAAACCATCTGAGGTAAATATACAAATATTATGATATGTCTTCTGTATCTAGTTAGTCGTGCATTTCTTTATGAAATAACAATTTATTTACAAAAAGTAGGTGGTGCATTTTATTAAAAAAAAAATTGTTTTCAAACTTAATCAAGAATCCATATCTATTTTTAATATTTTTAAAAATTCTCTCTTTTTTTCAGGCTTCTCAATCTCCAAGTGTCACCTTTAAGAGTAAAGAAGACAGCCTTTGGACACTTGTTCTTACGAATCCTGATGGCCATTTTACCGATAATAATTCTGAATATGTTCATTGGCTCATGTAACTATCTCCATCAATTTTATATCACTTTTATCCTCCAACTTTTAATTAAGAAAAGAAGAAGAAGAAAGTTTTTTTTATATTCTGTCAAAATATGTATTTGTATATATATATATGGGTGATTTTACGCTATTTGGATTTTTTGTGTCCAGAAACAAAAAATACTCTGTTCAATTTAATATTCATTATTTCTCTTCTCTAGTTGGCATTATTTTCGTATCTGTAATGATAAAGGCCAAAAGATATTTTAATTTTCTTGAGTTTTATTAGCACCAGAAGAAATATGTTACCAGGGGAGTGACATTATTCGCAGAGTTGTGAAAATTAAGCTAGGGAAGTGACAGACAATTAATTATTTGTTATGAAAGGTGAACTAATATTAAATAAAACATACATATTAATGCTTTTTAGATACTTTTAATGAATCTTAACAGTTTAAATGTAAATATATTTTCACTATTAATTGCTCTGTTAGTCCCTATGTTTCATTTGACTGAATCAAATAACAACAAATTAAACTCACAAAATTAGTTATCAGAACCTGTTATTTATCAGTATCATGAGAAATTTAAACAAATGAATTATTATAAAAATGACAGTTTGATAGATCTCAATCTAAATAAAACAAAAAGATCTTCTAAACATTGCTTATGAAATAAAATACTAACTAATGATAAACCTGTCAGTCCTATCAGAAGCCAATATTCAAGCTCTGAGCCATAGATCAAGGGCTGACATAAAGTTGCCAGAAAAGTGATGCCAAAAAAAGTGTGAAAACCGCACATAACGTCAAAAACAACAGTATGCGTTCTTCTTGCCAAAGTTTCGACGTAATTCGTGACAGTTACACACAATAAACATTGCATTGTATAAATGTAGAGTTACGTAACGATAAAATATAAAGAGATTTACTTACCAGGGGGAATATTGCAACGACTGGCATACACACACTTTATGACAATCCAAAAATAACTGACGCTATATTATTTGAATTATGCTCAACGCCATTAGCTTGCTATTAACTTCACACTGTACTACGCGCGTTATTCATGACCATTGTTATCCTTTAGCAGTTTTGATGTTTTAATTTCGCCAGGTTAGAGGATATTATTTTTAGGTCACGTGAAAAAAAGTATTTTTTTTTTTTTTTATAATATCAAATATTTTTATAATGTATTTTAATTGATTATGTTTCGGGGTTAACTTATGTTTATAATTATGGTAAAAAATATTATGCCTAGTTAATAAATAAATGAACTTGGAACAAAACTAAGATAAAAACTAGAAATGGGTCAGCCAGGAAAGTAGATATTTATGACTATTTTCAACTATTAATTCCTAAAATGAAACAGTTATCGTGAATTGACTAAATGGCCCCGATAAGACACGATATTCTTTATTACTTAAGAATACAGTATCAATGATATAATTATTTTTACATACATTTTTTCTACTGACCATTAAAATTCAAATAGCGTACAATCACCCATATGTATCTCAGAGCCAGACTATGTTAAGCCCAGAAAGGAAAGTAGAGGGGAGATTGGTTATTTCAATTCTCCTGTAATTACTTAATAACAAATTTTGTAATTATTGTTGCTTGTAGTTATGGCTGTGATATTATTATAATGAAGGGATGCTCGAGGTTCAATAAAAGACGTCTCGGCTTAAATTTATTGGGTCATGTCTTATTCTACAAACTTTATTGAACCTCAAACATCCCAATTTGGCTGATATCTCCATCCCTTCTTTATAAAATTTGTATTTAGGCATATTGAGAAAAGATATTCAAGTATTGTATAAAATTCTGTGTCTCTTTTTTTATTATGGGTGTTAGATAAATAAGGTCTCTTTCTATTTATATTCGTTAGAGTCTGGCTCTTAAGTTCAGATATATATACATTGTATTTAATTAATTATACACCTCATTATTGAATTCAAAAAACTAATTATACAATTTCTGTTTGTTTCTAGAGGGAATATCCCCGGAGGAGATATAAGTAAAGGTGACGTCGTGTGGCCATATTTACAACCATTCCCACCTAAAGGCACTGGCTTCCATAGAATGATTTTTATTTTATATAAACAAGAGAAGAAATTGGATTTTAGCAAATTGATTAAATCACCACCATGGTTGGTTATTTATCTATTTATTTATTATATATGGACCCTGTTACGCATTAGTGTGTCAAGCGCCAGCTACCGAGTTTTGAGAAAATTAACATTAAAGTTTTTTGTTTTCATTGGATTATATATAATTTTTTTTGTCAATTGTGCAAGTAACATTAAATATAAATTTTTTAGGACATATTTCATAAAAAATAATATTAATTATAGCATTTGAAACAATATTCCGTGCTTAACTCAATTTTTAATTTTTTTTTGGCGCTTGACACACTATTGCATAACAGCGTATATATATATATATAAAGATGAGGATGTATGGTGTATTGACAGCCAAGAAAAATCTGGTGTGACTTAACGCCCAGCAGATTTTTTTGTGTCGAGATATATTTACGAATAAATGTGGGAATGAGATATTTAGTTTCCCAGAGCACCTTAGTTTCAAACTTGACCACTTGCATTTTGAAAAATCTGAAATACATCAGTAAATTTATACTTTTAAACAATTTTCACGAAAAATTTTACTGATATACTTTTTAAAGAGCATCTTAAAAAATAATTGATTTATATGAATTTGTACTTTTTGATCGATTTTGTTCAAAAGCTTATTTTATCTGTCCAGGAAGATGCCTAACTTAAATAATTTCAACCTTCCTTCATTGACACAGTTGGTGCCTGGGGCGTTAATAGATAAAGATATTATTATTATTATTAGCATCACTCACTAGAGAATAATTTGAATATTAATTTTTTTTTTTTTTTTTTTAGTTTTGAATTATCAGAGAGGACATTTAAAACGGAGGATTTTTATCGTGAAAGACAAGACGATATCACGCCAGCCGGCTTGGCATTCTTTCAAACTGATTATGAATTCTCGCTTCAGGATTTTTTTCATAATTCATTACGTAAGAATCCTTTTGTTCAGAAATAAAAAAAGTAAAAATCGCTATTTATTCAGATCAAAATTTAAATTTCTTGTTTACAGAGCACTACAATACACAAAAATTTTTTTTTTAAATAAATTAAATGATAAACTTTTACTTTTACAGCCGTTCGGGCAGATGAGTCCTCCTTTGTTTGTCCCTTACTTAGGGTGAGATAGTCTCACAGTTTCCTATCCCAGAAGGGTACTGTTAAATAATTTACGGCTAGCTGACCTCAAACACCAGCCGTGTTCAAAAAATTTTAGATACCACACTTTAGCCACTTGATAAAGATTTTATTCGTATATTTAAATTATTTTTTTCTTAAACAAAAAAAAAAAAAACACAAGGTGATACGTTTCAATATATTATTTATTAAATATAAACACACAATCATGTCTATTCTCTAAACAAAAACGTTAACTTTTAACATCTGTAAACAGCGTTAATTCATTTTAACACTTCATTGCCACAAATCGCTATTCTGTTAGCAAATCTTTAAAGCAAAAGCGTTAACATTTAGTCAATAGTGTTAAAAATTAATGTCATGTTCAGGAGGTGCCTTTAATATTTTAACGCCGTATGCCTAAATATGGCGTCTAACCTAAAAAAGTAAGGTTATAATTATGACAGCTTTGAGATAAAAGTAACATGTTAACTAACGTTTCTGATAAAATTTGCTTTAGAGAATAGCATTTTCTAACGCTGGTTTATTTTACTTTTTAACCCCCTATTTATGATGTTAAATTTTAACGTCTGTTTTTAGATACGTATTTCGAAATAAAAAGAGACCGAAAAATGCTTATTAAACAAGAAATTTAAATCATTTTGATACATCTAATGCTAGATAATCAAAACCCTTACAAATTTTCAATTTTGATCGTTTAGGGCTGAAACACAATGTAGAGAAATACAGAAAAAAATATATATATAATTTTCAAATTGAAAAAAGTATTAAGTGTGGAAAAATAATCTCATTAAAATGACGATCCTCGGTTGCAATTCAATCTTCCAGGCGGCTTTCAATCCATCAGAAATGAAATCCCTTCGATGTGGTTTCAGTGCAACCGAGGGATTATGTTTTCGATTTTTCCCTTTTGGCAAAAAAATATCCTGACTCTCCAAGCATGTGTTTATTTTCAACCATGTGCGATCAAAATTGTTTTGGTTTGATTACTGCATTACACTGGGCAACAGTGATTTTGTTGACTGAGAATTTGAAGCTATTTCTGGGTATTTGGGTAGCGCTGATTCCAAAAATGCCATCAGTTTTGCCCCATCACGTCGATTTTTCTAAACTTTTAGCCGTTTGCGGCACGTCTAAATGACCTCCGATTGGGCTGAAACTTAAAATTTATATGTATTATAACTATCTGTATATTTTTAAAGGGTGTCGCCTTAAAAAAATCAAGGTAATATAAAATTAGAGCCGCTTTAGAGCCCATTTTCTAGTAAAATTTTGATTTCTCTATAGCTCTAAAATCTGACGTGATGGGGTAAAATTGATGGCATTTTTGGAATCAGCGCTACCCAAATACCCAGAAATAGCTTCAAATTCTCAGTCAACAAAAAAAGTTCCTTTTTGTTGCCCTGTGTTATTATCATTTGAAAAATTTTCATCCAATTAGGGCTAACTTAAAAAACTCCACAAAAAAATATATAAGCCCCCCAGGGGGAAATTTTATTGAACACTTAGGCAAACCATTTTTATTTAGCCCATTGGAAATGATTTTACATGTAATATACACTCGCTGGTACACTTTGAAGAATCATCAGTTTTTGGATTTATTTATTTATTTTGTTTGTACTAGAACTTTTAATCAAATCACAAAGTATTTGAAATTGAATAAATTACTTTATTTAATAATTATTAAATATTTTGCAATTGAATTTTATCAATGATGCATTTTAAAACTTTCTTTATATAAAATCATATCTTGGATGAATTCTCGCCGCAATATAAACATCGGGGTGGTAAAATATGTCGAGACAAACAATTCTTAAGGCGGCTACGCACGTAACTGCACACTTGACAAGCATGCATGTGCAATCTTTTTGTACCAGCATGCACAAATTCCCTTCGGCACCACACGGCACAAGCATGCTTGTGCAAGAAACAGCTTATGCCGAAAATTAACCTAAAAATGTCAAACTCGGAAGATTAATTATTCGAAGATAACAAGAAATACTCACTTGCTTTAAACAGAGACACAATAAATATTAACATTTAAATTGAAATATTAAATGAATTAATATATATTAGATAAATATCAAATGTCAAGACGTCTATAAAATGGTGGAGAGTTTTGCTTGGGCATATATCTACTTGTGCATGATTAAAATTCAATCAAGCATCAAGCTGCTTGCACAATTAAAATGCTTGTGCAAAATTCTCCTACAGACAGTTTACTTGTACAAAAAGATTGCTCGTGCATGCTTGTCAAGTTTGCAGTTACGTGTCTAGCCTCCTTTAGGAGAATCCTGAACCGTCATGCCAGACAAACAAACTTTATTAATAATAATTTATTTTTTACAGAAATGAAAGAGCCCATCTTTGAATATGATTTTCCTAAACCAAATCTAAGAAGACAAGAATGGTTTCCTAGAAGACAGTCATTTAATATGTAAGCTTTTCAAAATATTCTTTAGATTTATATGAAACGAAGGTAAAATCAGGATAGTCATAGTGATAAAGAGACATTTTACTTTCTTCCCTTTCATTCTGATCTACAATTTCTTGAAGATTAAATTAAAATTATTTAACCCTTTCAGAGACCCCTTGTCTATGATATAAAACTCCCACCAGAATATTCACATATATATATGAGGGACAGAAGGGAAATATAATTGATGGGATGTGGCTGTGAGATATCAATCCTCCACAGAAGGGAAATTATTATTATTATTATTATTTTAAAATTACAAAAGTAACTAAAGAATAACAAATAATTATTACTCCCATTATCCTACTCCCCTTGAATGCGCCACTACCTTACCGACTCTTCTTTTCCGATAGTATATTAAAACCCAAATTTTTTTATTGATATCGCATTTAACTGCGAAATTTAATTGTAAAAAGAACACACTTACAGGTCTATTCTCCCAGCCAAAACGAGCTATTCTGTAAGCAAAAACTCGAACGCCGAAGCGTTAACATATAGTCAATAGTGTTAAAAATTAATGTCATGTCTACGGGCTGCCTCTAATATATTAACGCCGTATTTAATGCATAAAAATGGCTTCTTTAACCTAAAAAGTAAGGTTATGATTTTGACAGCTTTTAAATAAAAGCAAAATATTAACGTCACTGTTAAAACTTTGTTTAGAGAAAAGCATTTTTTAACGCTCACGTTTTATTTTTTTTTTAAATTTTTTTTTTTTAATTTTTAATTTTTTTAAAAATTTTTTTTCCCCCCTAAAAAAAACCCTGGGTTAAAATTGGATTAAAATAAAAATTTTTAATCCAGAGGTTTTAACCACGCTGGTTTTAACCGAACAACCCTGCTGATTTGTGTTTTGCGAAGTGACCATTGTCTCTCTTGACTCTTTTTACTTTCTCTTACCTATGTATATATGTAATATATATATAGTGAGAAAGTATTGGATTCATGTCAAAAATTCGATGTCGAGATTTTGATGGATCTTCACGTTTTGAGGTCCCCTGAATCCAAAAACTGGTTTTCGCGACATGGTCTGTCTGTGTGTGTGTGTGTGTGTGTGTGTGTCTGTGTGTGTGTGTGTCTGTGTTCAATTTTAAGGATGAAGGAATTGAGCTATGAGGTTGAAATTTTATATTTAGGTTAAACACCCCCCGGGACCGGAAAAATAAGCTTTTAATCAAAATCGGCCAAAGAGTACTAGTACTTTACTGATGTACTTTTTCAGTTTTTTCGATTTTCTCAAAATTTGCTCCAACGATTTTTTTTTAAATTCAAAAAATCAATTATTTTTTAGATGCTCTTTAAAATGTATATTCTCATTTTGCGATTGAAATCTTCTGAAGACCACTTTACTCTTGTATTTCATAGGGAAGATAGGAGAAATGGTTGCCATGGTAACAAAATATAAACATTTTGCCATACTTATAAATTGTAGGCCTACATCTTGAAAATCGAATGTACCGTACTGTCGGAAACTAAATATATCTCGACACAAAAAAATCTGGTGTGACAAGCACAGAACACAACTTTCGATTACCGAAGGTAAGAGAAAGTTGCGGCTGTGCCCAGTCACACCAGATTTTTTCATTTGTATTTGAACTAATATAATTAAATTTATATTAATATATATCTTCCTATAAGTTTTTCAAAAATATATGATAGAATATATACTGTACGTATATATGGACACTTATCTGTTCTGAGGATGATCCCGACCCGGATAGAAACGTCAACATGTTGAGCAGTGGCGCAACCAGGATTTGCTCCTGGGGGGGGGGGGGGGGTGATCTCAAATATTTTTCTGTGAAAAATTTTTTTTTTGCAGAACCGAAGTTTTTTTGCCTTGCGGGGAAATTTTTTCCAGTCCGTAAAAATATTTTACCTTTTTTTAGAGACGCTACAATTTTTGCCGCCACGTGGACCTCTTCTTACATTGACTTTTTCGAAAAGGCCGCAATCTATATATATATATATATTGGAGGGCAGCATGCAGCCCGCGGGCCGCGTTTTTGACATGCCTGATTTAGAGCCTTAATATTTAGTGTTTTTATTTTTTTTCTCGTTGAATTTTCCTAATTTGTTTTCTTTTTGTTTTCTAGATATTTGGATCGATACCGTGATGAGAAACAAATTGCCAAAGAGTTTTTAGAACGGAAATTTAAAAAAGAGAATCCATTTAAAGCACCAGAGAAGCCCTTCCCATATCCAAATGCTTTCCCATTGAGTAATAAAATTCCATCATGGCTCAGATATCAAATGAAGAAATCGAGAAGTGGCTATGGACGTATTAATGATTACTAACGAATTATATATATTTTTATTTTATAATTTTTAAATAAAACATTATTGTGTTAATTCTATTCTTTTACTTCACTTAATACTTCAAGAAAATGAATTTGAAAATACAACTAAAATTATTTTTATTTATTGTAATTAAGACAATTATTAGAATACTAGCCGCGTCGCCCGCCTTCGGCGGGCTTCGCGCCTGCCGGGGGCTTCGCCCCCTGGGCCCCCCTCCAGCTGGCTCGGGCCCGCCTCGGCGGACCCTCGCCTTTTCTTAATTATAAGAACCCGTGGCGCCCGCCTTTGCATCTATACGGGGGCTTCGCCCCCTGGACCCCCCTCCAGCTGGCTCGGGCCCGCCTGCGGCGGACCCTCGCCTTTTCTTAATTATGAGAACCCGAGGCGCCCGCCTTTGCATCTAGACGGGGGCTTCGCCCCCTGGACCCCCGCCAGCTGGCTCGGTCCCGCCTGCGGCGGACCCTCGCCTTTGCTTCTTACTAATGAAAAGAAAAGAATTACTACCTATTCCAATCCAGAGCCTGCTTGAGGATTTGTTTACATTCATGGAATACACAAATGAAAAGAATACATAAATATTTCTCTATACATTTCCTATGGGAGAAATCGTAACTTTAAAAATTAATAACTCAAAAAGTTATGGGAATTTCGGGATGAAAATAATTTTCCTGTAATCCCGAAAAGGTCCTCTTTATGTATAAAAAATTTCATTTCAAAATTCCAACGGGAAGTTGCCTAAATAGAGCGTGACAGACAGACAGACAGACAGACGGAC
Organism: Euborellia annulipes; assembly: GCA_023213315.1. Taxonomy (NCBI): domain Eukaryota; kingdom Metazoa; phylum Arthropoda; class Insecta; order Dermaptera; family Anisolabididae; genus Euborellia; species Euborellia annulipes. Next base: position 5,129 of record JAKCPI010002113.1, on the reverse strand, counting down.
ATTAGTGAATTATATATATAGATTAGGCGCTAAGTCCGACTGCGGAGTTTCGCCACCTGCGGACTCTTTAGGCATTTTTCAAAGTGCCATATAAATAATTTTTTTAATACTTATTTGGCAAATCTTTTAAAAATTTTATGTTTTTTTACTCACAGGGGAACAAAAATTTTTTTTTTTTAACCGGACCAAAGACACCAAAGGAAATCCCATACAAAACATTCTTCTCAACTCTTATTGAGATGTTTTTGCTTTTTTAAATTAATTTTATTATTCTTTATATCATTTTTAGGACTTTGTGTTTGTTTGAAATCTAAAATAAACGTTTTATAAGATATTCTCAACCTTCTATATTGTAATTTCCACTACAAATTGGATTGCCTTTATCTCAAAAAGTAGAGTCAATTCAACAAAAATATTACTTTTGTATTCAGGAGACCAAAATTTAACTTAACTTAAAATTTAATAAATCCCATGCCGCAGAATCACTATTATCTGTTGATATTTCAATTATGTGATGGAATCATCTTCAACATAAAATTTCTATTCATGACGGAGTTCATCAAAAATTAAAGTAAAAAAAAAAAAAAAAAGAATATATGATATATAGATATATGTACAAATTTTCTTTGACCAATTATTTTTTCTGTTCCTCAAAGAATTGCAATAAACATAAACATTTCTGTTTATAGGGATCTCTCACATTTAATTTACTTGACGGATCATCAGGATGACAAATATTTTTTTGAATTTTTTCTGCATCATCAATTGAGACTTTCCTATTCATATTATAAGATCCAATGATTACATGCGTGGTGATTTGCTTTTTCTCTTCGGGCGGCTCAATTACGGCAGTTTGACGGCAATCTAAACAAAAATACAAAATAAATAAATAAATGGCGCTGAGGAGCAGGGCCGTAACGAGGGCGTGGCAAAACAGACGCTCGCCAAGGGGGGGGGGGGGGCGACCGAGTTGTGAGCTGCACGAGGTTTTTATTTACCACCAATATAATCAGTGAGGCGCTACGGGGGGGGGATGGCCTCCGACAATTATATCAGCCCCCCCCCCGTAGCGCCTCACTGATTAAAATGTTGGTAAATAAAAACCTCGTCCAGCTCACAACTTGGAGCTCCTTAAATTCCGAAAAGTATTTTAATTACTGAGGATGAGAATGAGTGTAAATAGTAATCTAATATTATTCCTGAATTTACACTCCATCTTAATGATTTTTAAATTGAAATTTTGCAATTTATAATTTTTTTTTTTAATTGGCCAACTAACCTGTCGATCGTGTGCGCGCTTCAATTGGCAGCTATGGCATTTTATGAGTTGAGCGATAGTTGGTCGATTTTTTTTGTCAAAAGTACGGATCGATTGCATTTGATTAAAAAATCGAGTTGATCTGCAGTTGAGTCGTGTGTGCGTGGTGGGCACCTTCATTGAACTTAAGGCATATACGCCCATCGACTAAACTATCGCTCGACGACAATTATCTCCCTCCCCGAGATTTAAAAAATACTTTTTTTTTCAAAAAAATTTATTTTGAATGTAAAATTTTAAAAATTAATACTTAAAAATTTTATTTGTATTTATATTCTGACAAACAAGTACAGAATGCGCCTTTAAATTACCGAAATTAGGAAAAAATTGTGTGTAGTGCGACCAGTCACACCAGATTACCCCCCCCCCCCCCCACCTTACCCCGAGAAACACCTCTGTATCCGCTCTTGTCTCAAACAGGCTTGAAACATGCTGTCATATACAAAAGAACGACACTTGGTTGCCGCCTCCGGCCAGGTGATTTTTGGCGCGCGCTCCAGCCCCCCCCGCCCCTCACATAAGCTATAAAAAACGGTTAAGAATAAAAAAAAAAAAAAGTGCAGGAGGTGGATTTGAACTCGCGAAGCTTGGTTACGTGAGGATGAAAAAAATTTATTGGCTGACCACTTTGCCAACTCGGCCACCTTTGAGTTAATTAAATTAAACAAAAATAGACCATATAAGAAACATGAATTAAAAGAAGTATTAAAAAAATTTTAATATTCCACATATGATATATCATTTTTCATTACTTTTTATGCGGATTAATAATTTATAATCAAAATGTCAATAGCGTACATAGTTTTCAAATAATTCAATGGACAAACGTCAGATTGTTTATGCCTTGATGTAATTAAACCAAAAACTCTATCTAACATATGATACATGTCATTAATTCTTGAATTCCCCCTGATTCCAGAGAACTAAAGCCCTTTTAATTATATGATCTAATTTGGGAGTTATTGGCGATCAAAGTTGAGCTTATTTTCGACATCAACACTCACTCAATTATCTCATATTATCGAAAAAGCTTATTTAGAATTGTCTGATTAAAACCAAATTTTTACCAGAGATTTATAATTAAAAAATGAGTATTTTTCTAAAGTTTCATTGAGATTGGTAAAGAAATAAATAAAATATTGACTATTTTGTAAATTGAGTTTTAGAATTCGCGATCCCGGATGGGTAAAGAGAGCGATCTATGAACCGTGCTCTAGGCCTCTCATTCGGGATCCCGAATTCTAAAACTCAATTTACAAAATAGTCAATATTTTATTTATTTCTTTACCAATCTCAATGAAACTTTAGAAAAAAACTCATCTTTTAATTATAAATCTCTGGTAAAAATTTGGTTTTAATCAGACAATGCTAAATAAGCTTTTTCGATAATATAGAATTGAGTGAGTGTGGATGTCATTAAGGTCGAAAATAGGCTTAACTTTGATCGCCAATAACTCCCAAATTAGATCATATAATTAAAAGGGCTTTAGTTCTCTGGAATCAGGGGGAATTCAAGAATTAATGACATGTATCATATGTTAGATAGAGTTTTTAGTTTAATTACATCAAGGCATAAACAATCTGACGTTTGTCCATTGAATTATTTGAAAACTATGTACGCTATGGAAATTTTTATTATAAATTATTAATCTGCATTAAATGTAGTAAAAAATGATATATCATATATACAAAATTAAAATTTTTTTAATAAGTCTTTTATTTACTGTTTCTTATATGGTCTCTATTTTTCAACAAATTAATAAAAACAATGATAGCTGAATTGATAAAGTGGTCAGCAATCTATATTTTTTCATCCTCACGTAACCAAGCTTCGCGAGTTCAAATCCACCTCGTGCACTTTTTTTTCATTTTTATTATTATCAATTTCCCTTTATTTTTAATGCTAATTTATACTCTTTCTTGTAGAAATATAAAATTATTTTAAAAAGTTGGTCGGGAAAAAAAATATATATCTATGTATATATGATGAGATAATTATACAAATATAGATACAGAGATAAAAAGATTAAATGTTTTAATTATTTTACAATCCTGGAATTTCTAACTATTTTAAGTTTTCAATTATTATAAAAAAGATAGGCATATCATTTTTACAGTCATGGGTTTTATAAATAAAAAAAATATTGAGAACATTTGGTTAAGCAAAGCCAAGGACTGCATAATCATGGATAGGTGACTCGCGGAGTGTTGAACTGTCTGTCACATGCCGGGAGAAGTCTTTTAAAAATATAAATTACAAAAAAATATATATACTTTATATACCCATCTCACGAAGAAAAAAATAAATCCCACCTCTTTAATTAATCAAAAAGTTTAATTAAAATATTTTTTCATTATTAAAATAATTTAGCTTTTTTTTTTTGAATTTTTTTTTTATTTGATGAATATAATAAAAAAAAATCTGGTGTGACTGTCGCACAGCACACAACTTTCTCTTACCTTCGGTAATCGAAAGTTGTGTTCTGTGCTTGTCACACCAGATTTTTTGTGTCGACATATATTTAGTTTCCGCCAATATATTAGAATTTAAGATGTCAAATTTATAAACATGGGAAAATATTTATATTTTGTTACCATGGCAACCATTTCTCCTATCTTTCCTATGTAGTTCAAGAGCGAAGTGTGCTTCAAAAGATTTTGAGGGCAAAACGAGAATATACATTTGAAAGAGCATCTAAAAAATATTTGATTTTTGAATTTTAATCAAAATCGTTAGAGCGAATTTTGAGAAAATCGAAAAAAACTGAAAAAGTACATCAGTAAAGTACTAGTACTCTTTGGCTGATTTTGATTAAAAGCTTATTTTTCCGGTCCCGGGGGGTGTTTAACTTAAATATAAAATTTCAGCCTCATAGCTCAATTCCTTCATGCTTAAAAGTGAACACACACACACAGACACACACCCACAGACAGACCATGTCGCGAAAACCACTTTTTACTTTCTCTTACCTATGTATATATGTAATATATATATAGAGAGAAAGTATTGGATTCATGTCAAAAATTCGATGTCGAGATTTTGATGGATCTTCACGTTTTGAGGTCCCCTGAATCCAAAAAAGTGGTTTTCGCGACATGGTCTGTCTGTGTGTGTGTGGGTGGGTGGGTGGGTGGGTGTGTGGGTGGGGTGTGTGTGTCTGTGTTCAATTTTAAGCATGAAGGAATTGAGCTACGAGGTTGAAATTCTATATTTAACTTAAACACCCCCCGGGACCGGAAAAATAAGCTTTTAATCAAAATCGGCCAAAGAGTACTAGTACTTTACTGATGTACTTTTTCAGTTTTTTTCGATTTTCTCAAAATTTGCTCCAACGATTTTTTTTTAAATTCAAAATCAATTATTTTTTAGATTCTCTATAAAATGTATATTCTCATTTTGCGATTGAAATCTTCTGAAGACCACTTTACTCTTGTATTTCATAGGGAAGGATAGGAGAAATGGTTGCCATGGTAACAAAATATAAATATTTTCCCATACTTATAAATTTTACATCTGAATTCAAATGTTCCGTACTGTCGGGAACTAAATATATAGTCGACACAAAAAATCTGGTGTGACAAGCACAGTACACAACTTTCGATTACCGAAGGTAAGAGAAAGTTGTGTGCTGTGCGCCAGTCACACCAGATTTTTTGGATTCAGGGGACCTCAAAACGTAAAGATCCATCAAAATCTCGACATCGAATTTTTGACATGAAACCAATACTTTCTCTCTATATATATATTACATATATACATAGGTAAGAGAAAGTAAAAAGTAATATATTTCTCCCAATATCTTTTCTCTCT
>JAKCPI010002111.1:0-29163 GCA_023213315.1 Euborellia annulipes | reverse complement strand
TACAACAAAGTGAAATTCCATCAAGGTTAAGAGTTATTAGAGAAATTGAAAAAATCCAAGTGAAAATCTATATTTCTCAAAATGGGGGTTAAGGTCTCAATTTCTAAAAACCCTGAATCCTCTTTTTAGATATTCATCTAAACAAGCTTTTAGAAAGCTTTTAACCCAAAAAGAAAATTGTTTATATAATCTTATTTAAAAGTTTTTAAATAAATTGAAAAATCAATGAGAAAATCTATATTTCTCCAAAACCTGAGGTTCAGAGGCGTCATTTCGGGATGGGGAGGTCAGGGCTCCCCCCCCCCCAAGTTCTCTGATTTTTTAAAAATTTTATATTATTGTAACAATAAAATATTTCAAAATATATCTTTAAGAATATAAACTGTACCAAATTACACAATTAATAAAAAAAAATGTAAAAGCCCCTAAAACCATTTCTAGATTTTTATTTAAATAATTTTTTACCTAAAAAAGCAAATTGAAATCACATGTTGGTCAAAAGTTATTTAAGAAATAGTAAAATCAAAATTTTACCCTAAAATGGCGATTTGCGTCCCCAAAAATTGAAATTTTGAAAAATTGCTTCCTAAGCAAGATCTAGGTAATAAATGTAATCTGCAGGTCAAATTACAGCTTTCTAGATTTTATAGTTTAGATTCTACGTCGATTATCATTTAGGCAAAGCTCTTATTTTTTAAACAGAATGTCTCCTTGATCTCATTATGAGATCATTCATTACCCAGATATCTTTTATTTAAGGTTTAATTAAACGATTTTGATAAAAAAAATTTTAATTTTCAAAAAAAATTATCCTGGGACTTAATGTGTTAAGAAGGAGTTAGCAGCTTTTTGACGCTATGGATTTGGCAGTTTTACTCATCACGCCTTTTTGTCAATTTAAATTCAAAATTCTCAGTAGCTGTCTTTACTAGCTTGTGTAGTTTTTTTTTTCTCTTTTGAATGGTAGGTAAAACGTAAAAACGGTCAAAAATGGATTTAGCAGGTTTACACTCTAAGCCGACGATGTATTTTTTGTGCAAGACAGACAACAAAATTATAAAATTGAAAGAATTACCTGTTGTACAAAAGAGCAGACATAGAAGAGAGTGGGATCAAATTTCAATCCATATAATCCTTCAACAGAACAATGAATACCAGCTAATTCTTCTTGATCACAATAAGGATTATCACTAATTTTGACATCACATTTGCTGGTATTCACATTATAACTCCATTCATCAGGACATTGGGTCAATTTATGTGAGGAATAACATTTCTGATAATAAGTACATTCTCCTACATAAATTCTTTTACCACTATTTTCTAAATTACATTCCTCGCGATTTCTATTTTTAATACATTCCTGTGCATCACATTCCATTGTAGTTGGATTTAGATAAGTTCCGTCTTCGCAAAAAATATTTTCAGTTGTTACACCAGTACATTTATAATAGTGAGTGCAATCAGTCAGATGAGGATAATTTCTACATACTTGGAAAAAGGAATGAAATGGATCCCGTCCGCGGTGATTTACACAATTTCCAGAAAGATAATATTCCTTTTCAGAAACACAACGTCTTAATCTAAAGTTATAATAGTGCACACAATTCGTTAAACTAATGTCCCTATCGAATCCTTTTTTATATTTCATAAGAGTTGACCCTTCATAAGAACAATATTCATTTGATTCTCTACAAATGATAAAAGAGAAATTCAAAAACAAACAAAAAATAAACAAAATTGGATACATGATGATCTCGTTTGAGAGGTTAAACATTAAACTAAATGAAATCAAAATTAAATACTACGCTTATTTATTTAAATTGAATGTATCTCTCTCCCTCTCTGATAATATTCAAATTATAAATAAACTTAAAGATTACTTACTCTCCTATCTATAATAATGTCAGATGTCACAAAAAGTTAGATAACCTTGAAACGAATAAAATTTCTTAAGTTAAATGAAGGATGAATCAATTCGCACCAAAACATCTTAGATCTTAAGCTTGTCATGAGCTAAAAATGATGGTGGGTTGTTTAATTAAATAAAATCTTGCTGCTAAGGCGCAGTCATAATGGCGCAGTGAGTGTAAACATGTTTTATGTCAATTTAAGCCTTTGTTTGTATTTAGTTGATTAAAATGGTTAAAATCAATCTGTTGGCGCCAGAATGTAGGGTCGCCACCTCACCGTCAGAGCGCACCACAAACATTAGGAGAGTTGACAGGAAATGCAGTGAAGGCGTCCCGCATCCCAGGAAGGACGCGGGCCAACGCTTTCATAAACACTTTGCATCCGGGACTCACACGATTTGACAGTTAAAAACTTTACTCACAAACGTTTACCAGGCCCCACCACACTTTAGCGCTTAGCGCTAGCGTCGCTACGTTTGAAACTGTTTGAAAGTCTGGCCGCTTGGGCGCGCTAGTGTTAGTTGTATTTGGAACCTGATTTAGAACCTGTTTGGAACATATGATTTGGAATTTGTCTAGAAAATGTTGTAAACAATTTTTCTTTCAGAAGTTTAATAAACAAATCTTAACTTCTTTCAAATATTTTCTATATATTTTAGATAATTTGTATATTGAATTAACACTGATTTTACATATTTGGCTACTGATTTGAAGCATTTTGGAGAACACGTGTTTGCATATGTATGTATATGCAGGGATGGGCGTTAATCAGTTACATGTATTTGAAATACAAGATACCAAATACAATATTAATTGATATCTTGTAACTCGTTACAGCATTGGCAAAGTAATTGATATCTTGTATTTCGTTACATTTTTTTAGTAATTGGTATCTGAAATTCGAGATACCAAATACTTTTTTTTTTTTTAATTTGCAGCAGTGTAAAAAATCTTGCAGAGGGAGCTCGTTTTAATTTATTTAATATTACTGTATGTAATCGTCGTGTGGGTTCTCTGCTCCAGATCTTAGTAAAAACCAGTAACGAGAAGTCAATCAATCCGCCAAATTTTCACTCTTCGTTAAAAAACTTTTTTGCTTTCTTCTTTCAACCAGCTCTCAACGACTAAATCTTTGTTCTTCTGCCCCAGTTGAAAGACTGTTTTCATTTGCGGGTTTATTCATTCTCCATCAAGTTCCAGATTATCCGACAAAACTTTTGAAAACTTGGTTTTTTTGAAACCTTTTCATATTTTTATAAATAAATTTTTTTTAGTGTCATGAATAATTTTATTGTTTTCGATTTTCCAAAGGTATTCTCCAATATAAGTTTAGCTGCCACTTTCCTAAACTAAATTTATTTAGGGTTCCAGATAGAGCCCTGCACGGGTCGATTTTTTTTGGCCCAGACCGGTCCGTATTTTTTTTTGACTTCCCGCCCGTACCCGGCCCGTAATTTTTTACCATTCTTCAGGCCCGCCCGGAATTTTTTCAAACCCGCCCATTCCCGCCCGAGATTTAGTGAATGAATGAACGAATGTCTAGCAATTTTTAAATAAAATTTCATTTGCATGCCCGTCCGCCCGAACCCGTTTATTTAGACTTGCTACCCTCCTGTACCCGCCCGTAATTTCTTCATGGCCTCCAAAGCCCGCGGGCCGGGCGGGTAACGGGCCTACGGGCCAACCAGTACCCGTGCAGGGCTCTAGTTCCAGAATTACCCCTCCAAAAAGTATTTTAAAATCAAGGAAAAATTTGTTTGTAATTGGTATTTTCAATGTATTTGAAATACGTAATTGGTATCTTGTATCTCGTTACACAAACCCGTGAATAATTGGTATCTTGTATTTCGTTACAAAAATCTGAAGTAATTGGTATTTTGTATCTCGTTACTCAAAATCGAGTAACTTGCCCATCCCTGTGTATATGAATGTATATGTCACTTGTAAATGAACATACATTGTCTTTTCTTTTCGAATTATTTTAATTTATGTTTTTTTATAATTAGTTTGATGTATTTAGAATCTTTTTTTTTTTAAATAAAAGTGTTTTATCAATAATTTAATTATGTTTTCCTTATTAAACCAAATTTCTATTTTCAGGTTTTATTAATAATTATTCAATTCTTTAAATATATAGGAAAATGGAGCCTAAGCCCTCTGATTATTTAAAAATCTTAAATGAATAAAAAAAAAATAATTTTTTAGCCTTTATTTTCATTCACTTAAGATGTTTTACGTAATCAGAGGCCTTTGGCTCCAATTTTCAATTTTTTTCTATTTTATGAAACAAACCTATAATATTAATTCATATATATATATATATATATATATAGGTAAGAAGAAAGTAACAATTTTTTTAAACCAAGCGCCCTGACTGTTTGAGGAACTAGTGCGCCCTTCTGGTTGGTCAAGCAGTTAGTTTGGCTAATTTGAATTTTGCGCCAAATGTCAACATTGGCCAATTTTGACGGGCTTGCATATCTATATATCTATGGGGACTCGCACGAAGCAGTCCGGACCTCAGCCCGAAACAGTAGTCGGCACCTCACATTGCAAAACCTACCCCTCCTTTTGGTTAAATGCCCTTTCGTGCTATACCAACCCCCGTTGGTTGATGCTTTACTGCTAGTGCTAGACCACTCCATCTGAGCCCTGGTGGACTCAAATTCATTATATACTCATCTTTCCCATTCTCATATTGCTTCCACATCACATTTTTTACTCATCCTTTGTTTCATCCACCCCGGTGTGATCAATATTTATTTTATACATCCAAGAAGTGTATTGATTTCTGTGATTAAACGTTGTTATTTATTTTTGTTAAAAATACGGTGTACTTCACTATCCCGTTTTCCGAGGAGTCCACGAATGCTTGGGTGAGGAATATAATAATACAGTCCACTAATACCATCTTTCTACATCTCCTTCAGGCTCTAACAATCAATCCTTTAAATGTTGTGAAGATTATGTTTGATGAAATTTCATCTAAATTCAATACTTTTTCACCTGTCAATGCTCAAGAAATCGAACTTAAGAATTTTATAGGTATATTTATATCATATTAATTAACATATATTTTTTACAGGATTATCTCAATAATATACTCTCAAAATCGCTAATTTTGTCAAGTCTGTTTTCAATTTTTCCATTTTTACAGACATTATTCGAACATGTACAGATTCAATTGAACATTTCATTGAGTCTGATCAAAGTTTGGAGATAAATGAATGCGAACCAGAGCCGGAAACTATCTTATTTGAATATGATAGTGAAGAATGTTCTGCTGAATCTTCACAATCTGAGAGCATTCCTTCGAGTCCAATTTATTTTATTTATTTTATTTTTGAAATTCCTATCGGGATCCCCGTTTATTTACCCGAGATGCTTACGTGTACGGAGACACACCTCAAACCCAACCGGCCTCTGGCCGTAGCCATCTACCGGCACCCCGTGAAGTTACATCATTTCCTATCTCTAGCTCCTCCTCCTGCTCTCGTCTCTAGCTAGTGAACTAATCCCTATTTCTGGTTCCAACCGGCTCCTTATATCCAACCTCTTCTATGCTATGGAGGATGTCCTAGTTGAGGAGGGACTCCCTCAGCACCGGCGTGTAGCCTACTCCTTTCGAAGAATGCATCACTGAGAGGGAACCTTCTTTACGTCCCTTCCACAGGACGGGATGTCACAGCAACTCCCTCTCCTCGTAGAGTTGCCTGAGGGCTATTGTGGAAAGATCCTATATTCCAATCCAGGTTCGAGTCCAATAAAAAGACAAAAACGAATTATTCCTTTTGAAGATAAGAAAAAGGCAGTGAATTATTGGAAATCTGATAAAACGAGAAGATTGTCTTTGAGTTCTGTTGCAGGAAGATTTCGCTTCGTCACATCATTTCAACAGCTATATGAGTTTGAAAGGCAAATTGAATCTCAAGGTTCTAGAAATGATAAGTTGAATGAAATTTGGAAGTATACTTTTCAAGAATTCAAAAATGTCAAAAATAATTAATTAATCGATTGAAAAAGGGGGACAATGGGGTATTCCTTAAATCGTTTAACAGTTTAGAACAAAAGTTAACGAACGGACCAAAAATAAATTTGTCCTATGTCGTATTTGATGATTATCGGTGAGATGGAACAACATTCATAACCTACTTAAAGTCTTTTTCTTTTTAAAATTGTCTCGCATATCTCATTCATTTTTATTTTTAAATAAATAAATAAGAGAAACAAACAAAACAACACACTAAACACTTGAAAACAAAACACAAACTGCACAAACACTTTTTAGGTTAGAATATAACTTTGACGTTTCTAATGGCGGAAATCGATTTACAGCATACGACACCGATATAAGAGACCTGTGGCCGTCCTATGTACTATAATATTTAGCAATACGAGAGGTAAATGTCGTATATCGTATACTCAAATAAGACATAGGAGACTTTTAAGACGATAGGACGTCGTATATACAAGATCATGAATACCCCTAATATTTCAGCATCTCCTGCATGGTTGTGGAAATTTCAAAGTCATTACAGCATTGTTTCAAGAAAAATCACCAGATTCGTCACAAGTCGTTATTCAAGAGAAAAGTTTGATATTGTTGGTTCTGCCGATTTGTTTGTAAATTCTTTGAAGAAGATATTTATGCTGAACTACTCGGATGAAAATATATATATAATCAAGTATTTATTAATTTAAATAAGCGAAAAATGTAGGTACCGCCGGGAGTTGCACCACGGGATCTTGTCGATTTACGCTCAACATGCCCTACTGTTGGACCACAGTACGCACTCGCTTATTTAAATTATGATAGATCGCTGATTTCAGTCGGCGGTACCTACATTTTTCGCTTATTTAAATTAATAAATACTTGGTTATATGTTTTTCATAATTACCTCATGGACCAACACATGATATATATAATTCTTTATATATATAATACTGACCAATCGGGTTTTCAATAGAGAAATACATTCTGAGAGAACTCTTGAATTTTGAGGATTGTCTGCAGTAGTGGGTGTAGTTCAATCATTATCTGCTACTACACATTAAGCCAACAATATCAAAAGATGGCAAACTGTTGTCGCTCCCTGTTTATCGTTTTACAAGAGCCAGAAGGTGAATTCGCGATTATTTTCGGCACCGAATATTTATGTTACAGCTTCAAGATCTGGTAAATTAACAAAAGATCACCTTAAAGTTTGGTTCAAACGAGTGTTTTTCCCCAGTGTTGGCGATAAAAGTGTTCTATAATGATAAAGCCATGATTAAAAGTGTAACTCCAGCAAATAAAGAATTTACAATACCTCCCAAAACATCTCTTGTCCAGCCTTTAGATAAATATGGATTCCGTATCTCGTTCGTAAATTTTCTGATCGTCTTGTTTTGGATGGTATAGATCTTGAGTTGTTTCTATTCACTGCGCCATTATGACTACGTCTTAGCAGCAAGTTTACGTGGGATTTTCAATGTTTCATATAGGACTTCAATTCACGTAAGTATCAACGAAATCCATGATTCAGGTCTCCTTGTTAGTTTAAAATAAAGTGAAATATGAATTTTTCTGATAGGATGACGACAACAATTTATGGTATGTTGTCAAATACCCTATTCGGTTCTCCGTCAAAGAAGAAAGAAAACACTTATAATTTTATTTTTATAATTTCATCATTTATTTTCAAAGTACAAATATTATTTATATGTCTTGACAATCTTGAGCGGTGCTATTAAACACTCCACCCACAGGACATTGCCTCAATACGACTTTTGGCTTGAAGTTTATTAGATCGGCCTGAAAACAAAGCGAATAAAAAATATTAATCTCTTGGTTAAAGGATAACAAACTTATCGTTTATTAGAGAAGGTCAACATTAACTGGTAATTGCCAGTTCAATTAATTTAGAATGTTTAAATAGAGATATGTGCTAGTGCCCTTTAGACCCGGGACTATTCTATAAGAAATCTGGTTTGACTGATCGCACAGCACACACCTTCGGTAATAGAAGGTTGTGTTCTGTGCTTGTCACACCAGAGTTTTTGTGTATATATTTAGTTACTGACAGGAGGGGTCTAACTTACATTAACTCAGGGGGTCAAACTCGGTTTGTTTACATTTTTTCCATTTCAAGAGAGTGACGTCATGGAGCTACTCCTTTTGTAAAAAATCGTTCTAAACAAACAATTTATAAAAATTTATACACAGCATATTATTAATAAAGTAGTTTAAATACCAGGGTCTAAATTAGTTTAGTCCGAAACTAAACAATTTGCAAATAAAACAAAAGAAATGTGAACTAGGTTATAAACAGTCAACAAAGCTGCCAAATAGAAAAATATAAGCAAAGAGGAGCTTCATGACGTGGACCAATCAAAAACTGTGACCGGAAAATTGTTTGTTTACTAGTTTCTGGCCAACCTGTGTATTTAAAGACCTTGCATTAACTGTAAGATGTAAAATTTATAAGTATGGGAAATTATTTATATTTTATTACCATGGCAACCATTTCTCCTATCTTTCCTATGAAGCACAAGAGTAAAGTGTGCAAACAAATTTCGAGGGCAATACGAGAATATACATTTGAAAGAGCATCTAAACAATAATTGATTTTTTGAATTTTAATCAAAATCGTTAGAGCGAATTTTGAGAAAATCGAAAAAAACTGAAAAAGTATACATCAGTGAAGTACTAGTATCTTTGGCCGATTTTGTTCAAAAGCTTATTTACACGAGTTCGGATGGTGCTTAACTTAAATATAAAATTTCAGCCTCATAGTTCAATTCCTTCATGCTTAAAATTAAACACACACAGACAGACAGACCATGTCGCGAAAACCACTTTTTTAGATTCAGGGGACCTCAAAACGTGTATATCCATCAAAATCTCAAATTTTGGCATGAATCCAATACTTTCTCTCTATAGATTGAAGCTTAATGAAGTTAATGAGGTTTTTATGAGGCGAGGCAGATCAATAAGTCCGTGCCTTTTTGAATTTCCCGTTTTCTTAACTGAAATGGCAACACTGCACTCCCAGCTGGGTCTTTTAGTTTTTGTTTGACATCCATTAATAGCAAACTATCTCGTGATTTGAGAAGAAAATGGAAAAAGTGAATTTTCAGTTTCCATGGCAAAAATCCATGAATTGGGATACGACTTGATCCCTCATCCGCCCTATTACTCCGGATTTAGCCCCGAGTGACTATTTCTTGTTTCCAAACGGAAGAGATTTGACTCCAACGATGATTTTGATGCCCTCACGACAAATCTTATTTTTGGAAGGGGTAAAAAAAAATTGAAACGTTGGACAAAGTGTATAAAGCTCAAAGGAGATTTTTTATCCAAAGATCTGTCTTTTATTCAAAAATTCAGAGACTTATTGACCTGCCTTCGTACATATAGAGTATTGTTAAGAAAGTAAAAAAATAAAACTCAAGGTGGATGGAGGCCGAACAAAACGTTACTGATCATCCCTTAGAAATTAAAAAGGAGAATTACCTTTTCTATGAGAAAGCAGACATAGTAGAGAGTGGGATCAAATTTCAATCCATAAAATCCTTCAACAGAGCAATCAATGCCAGCTAAATCTCTTTGATAACGATAAATATTATCACTAATTTTAAGATCACATTAAGCTTCCGGTATTTAAATTATAACTCTAAATCCAACGTGGACATTGGATCATTTTATGACCGGTATTCAATTAAAATAATAAGTACACCCTCCTCCATAAATTCTTTTACCAATATTTTCTAAATTACATTCCCCCGTAATTTTCACTTTCAATACATTCCTGTGCATCACATTTCATTGTCGTTGTATTTAGAAAAGTTCCATCTTTACAATATACCATTTCAATTGATGTACTTGAACATTCATAATATTTGGTGCAATCAGTCAGGTGTGGAAAATTTCGACATTCTTGGAAAAGCGGTTCAAATGGATCCGGATTACTTTTTGCATTTGCACAATTTCCATTAAGATAATATTCCTCATCAGAAATACAACGTCGTAGTATATAGTTATAATAGTGCTGACAAGTTCTTAATTGAACGTTCTTATCCAGGCCTTCTTTATATTTTATAATACTTTTCCCATCATCAGAACAAAATTCATTTATATCTAAACAATTGATAAAAGAAAAATTCAAATACAAACAAAAAATAAACAAAAATTGATACATGATGATCTCGTTGAGAGGTTAATCAACAAACTAAATCAAAATGCAATGATACGCTTATTTATTGAAGTTTTTTTATCTCTCTGATAATAAACTTAGAGATTATTCTCTTATCTTGAATTTAATTAGAAACTAGCAGGGCCGCCTGCCTTTGGCCCGTTGGCTCAGATCTCTCGACTTTGTTTAATCATTTGGCACAATTTTTCAGGCCTAATATAAATATCCCCGTTTATTTACTCGAGATGCTTTCGTGCACGAAGACACCCTAACCAGTCGCCATCTACCGGCATCCCGTGAAGTTACGTTATTTCCTACCTCTAACTTCTCCTCTTGCGTTCGTTTCTAGCTAACGAGCTAATCCTTATTTCTGGTTCCTTTTATCCAACCACTTCTATGCTATGGAGGATGTTCTAGTTTGAGGAGGGACTCAGCAAGCACCGAGTCCCTTCAAAGAATGCATCACTGAGAGGGAATCTTCCACAGGACGGCAACTCCCTCTCCTCGTAGAGTTGCCTGGGGGTCATTGTGGTGAGATCCAATATTCCAATCCATGGCTTGCTTGACGATTTGTTTACATTAAATAAACATTTTTATTTAATGAAAAATCTCGCACGCCCATGGTTTGAACAGGGATCCTCTTTGTAGAAAGCTGACACTCCTAGCCCGCTATACTAGTGAGCCCCCAAATATATATGGTATATCGCATAAGCTAATTAACTATGACTTTCGAGTCTTTTCCCTTCTAATTAAGAGCTTGGAATATTGCAGAAACATTGCGAATCTTGCATATATTGCCAATATTGTAGGAATATTGCGAATCTTGCCATATATTGCCTATATTGTAGCAATATTGCAAATCTTGCAAAATATTGGCAACATTGAGGCAATATTGCAGCGGCAAAACTACGACATTGTTGCTGCAATGTCCGTCTCTTTGCAACATTGAAGGAATATTGCAGCAATGTTGCTGTTTGATCTGCAATATTGCAACAATGTCAATATTTTGGAAGATTGGCAATATTACTGCAATATTCCGAGCTGTCTGAGGTAAAATATGATTAAATAAGAGCCCAGATCGTAATTAACTAGCAAAGACCCAAAATTCGGTATAAGGGGTGAAAATTAGAAACAAATGTTTGTCTTCTTTATTTTTTATTTTTTGGAAATTTTAAATTTTTGTTAAAAAAATTAATTAATTTTATAATAATTTTTATAAATGATGCCTCTATTAGTGGCTAACTTCACCAAAACTCTTTTTTCACAGATACCTCAGATATGTGGAAAAAACCCTTTTTTAACTCGAAGGTTAGGCGTGTTCTTGTTTACTATATCAATGATTTGTTACCATGTGTCGGATAAGTTCGCTAGTTGACTAGAACTAAAGCAACCGGCCGGCCCTACTCTCTAAAAATGAATTAGTAGAATTTTTACTTATTCAAAATAGTAGGTAAGAAAATTACATCAAATTTAGTCATTTTGAGTAGAGATCTACTAATATATTTAGTAAATTTATTGGGTTACTTTTAGATTAGTTATTTTTACTAATTCAAAAAGAGTAGTTCATTCAATTCCTGCTGTCTGAGATGCCAACATGGCCGACTTTTTCAATCAGCTTGCGATGTTATTCCTTATTTTTCTATGCCTAGATTAAATTGAAAAGGAATAGCATACTTTCACTACACCTGCTGGGGGGACAGCAAGTGGGAAAGGTTTTATTATTGGTAATGATTTGATAAAAAAGATTTGTTACTTACTTTAGTTTATTGAATTTAATATTGTATCTGCAACTCAGGTATTTAATTACTATTATGAATGATTGAATTGGAGTATCTGACTTCGGAGCTTCCGTTAGGGTGTGTGGTATTTTTTAATTATGAATGAAATTAACTGTTATTTTAATTGAGTTTAATTTTTTTAGTTGAACAGCATTGATTTATAATCGGGATTATCTGGGTGGATTCTGGGTTGAGCCTGAAAGAGAATTTTTCTACAATCATGCACAATAAAACAAGTTACTTGAACAAAAGAACTAATAAATATATTTAAATAAAATTGATAGATTAGGATTAATCAGAATTCAAAATATTTAAGAAAATTTTAGAGAAAATTATTGAATAATAATGAACAATTTAATACTAAAAAAAAAATTATATATTTCTTTTTCATTATTTCAGCTGAATAATTGGTATATATAGATATTAGATTTAAAGAATAAAAAAATTATATTAACATTAAGATCGATCACTTTGGTGGTGGGTTCCTTTGAAAAAATTTGTGGTGATATGAATGCTTAAATAAGAATCTTGAAGAAAATGTTAAGAAATTGTTTAATAAAAATATTTAATAAGTGTACTTTACCAGGCCTGGGTCTTATGAACTACGGATGATCATTCACACACACTGGGAGGCGGAGAACAAAAAGGGGGGGGGGGTCACGGTTGAGGGCGATGATGTTGGGGTCCAGACAGGTGTCGTGAAGATGAGGCCCGAGGCACAGGAACTTGTTCTGATGATCTGGTCGTCAGGATGTCCGCATACGGTAATTTATGATAGCGTGTTCGTGGACATCAACGAGGGTTGTTTTGAAGGCACTAGTTAAAAGATGCTCCCACTGTGCAAGGGAGAAACAAAAGAGTCTTGTCTCTTCTTTATTTTTAATTTCACATAAAAATGTTTATTTATTAGTGGAAAGATATTAGCACTGTCCAATATTTTACTTTGATAAATTATTCAATGTTAAACAATTGTGGTAAAATATAACTGATTAAAGAACGACTTTGCACAGTGAAAAAATAAATTGTCAACAACTAGTGATTAGAGCAGTAAGAAATGCAAATATGAGTGATGACAGAGACGATCTATGAGTGATAGTGCTTATAGCGAGAGCCTATGAGAATGCACAAGCCCTTATTTCGTTCGCGTTGGCTCGGGGAAAAAATGCAACGCTCTCCTCCCCTCTCTGGTCACTTCCAGGGTATTCTACCAGGGTCGTCTGACATTTCAATGATTCTTGAACACTGATTGGCTGATTTAATTAGAGTGGGGATTTTCTTGCCAACTTGTGTTGCACCATAATGTGTCACTAGGGAAAAGGGGTGGACATGAAGTCATTCACTCTGATATCATCCAAAAATCAAATTTAACCATTGATCATATATTGCATCATAGTTTTGAAAAAAATATTTGACGAACAAAGGAATTAATTAACTCATTAATTATGCATAAAATGCTTATATCCTCACAATATATTCTACGAAATGTGCAACTCACCCCGAAAAAAAGTGCATCTTTCCCAATGATCGGGGTGAGATGCCAATACGAATGACTCGCGTCTAATGGCGGATCGAAGTTTATTCACAAGCAGAATGCATTACTCAACATCTGAACTAAACCACGAATTAGTCAAATTTCTCAATTATATACTTATTGAACTTAGTTTTAGTGTATAAATTAACGTCTGCAATAATTTTAATAGTCCAATTCTGGTACTTACCTTAGATTTTTGCTTATATCTTCACGAAAACACACAAAAGAATCCTTGCAAATGGCTTCCTCCACGCAGACTGAAGCCAAGAGCATGAGGACCGACCGGTCCTGCATTCTGTAGAGAACAGTGTAAACTACAAGAAAATAGGCATCATCCCCCGATCCACTCAATAATGTTTGTGCTTATCTGTGTGAAATAATTTGTCCATGTACTGTTGTCGATGATCTTGGGTGTGTCAGTGGCGAGGGCCCAGCATCCAGGTAGAGTTTTGGGCCCGTTGGCCTTTTCTGGCAGAAAATTATATACTTCTTGATGTCGGAGGTTTTGCACCCATTTAGTGCGGAGTCAAACTTTTGACAGGATTTTGCGGAATGGTTGAATATATGAAGGAGTTTATCTAGAGGACAGACATATTCACTTAGAGATCCCCCTAGCTAGATGGGCAAGGCTTCAGCATCAAAGATGACTGAAATATGATATAGTGAGATACTGATCAAGGGCCAGTGGAATACTGAGAGACCCCCTTGAACAGTGGACGTTGATGGATGTCCGGAGCAAACCTTGTAATTATTAACAAGAGTTGTTTTTGATTTGTTGAACAATTGAGGGTTGTTTATTAGCCATGAATCTCGAAGCTGCGAAAAACAAAACAATTTGATTTTCTGGCCGGCACACAACATCTTTTGTTCGTGCGTTTAAGGGGAAATAATACAAAAACAAATTAATCGCTAACATATGTTGCAAGTTTACTTCTTTTTGAGCTTCATCTTCAAGCAAAAATTAAAACATTTTTTTCATTTTCAGGATTTTTATTAATAGATGAGTCAAAAACCTCAAAAAGAAGTAAACTTCCAACATATATTAGTCAACTGTCTCTTGCAAATTCCTAAATTTTACAAATTAATTATTTTATAAATGATAAAACATTGAATCAAAGAAAAAAAGACTTCTAGCAATTGAAAAATGCCAATTAAGCACTGAAGTTAGTAATACATTTTACAACCAATGTTGCCAACACAATCACAATTTTCCTAGCTGAAGCTTTGTGTAACAAACAAAAAAACTTTTTAAAATTAGAATTATTTTTAATTATAAGATTATCAACTGTTGAATTATTACAAAATAATATTTTTATACTAACTAAATTATAAGGATTTTAACATCTTGAGCAGAGTTGGGTTTTATACATGCTTTTGTAGTTTTATACAAAAATCGCGGATAAAACTATGGCGAATGTATAAAACTCGGATGCGCATGCGCGAACCCGACCCGAAAGGAAATTCAAATTTATTTATTTATTTTTTTTTTTTAGGGAGTTGGTTTTTTATAGTTTTTTTACATCGCCCTAGTTTTATCCATGTATAAATATATTAAACTCTCGGCGGTATAAAACTTGCCAACTCTGATCTTGGAGTTAATTTTATCTTTAAAGGTGGATCCACACTTGTAAATATTTTCGCCGTAAATTAACAAGTGTAGACCTGTGCAATTTTCGGCGAACGCGTTCGGCGAAACTATTTACAAGTGTGTGTGGATCCACCTTAAGATTTCAATTTCAAATTTTATAGAAACTTATTAATAATAAATTATAACCAATTAGTGTATGTAATACAGGGCGTAGCGAGCCCGGGGCACAATATTTTTTTTGCGCCCCCCCCCCCTCCATTCGAAAACCATATAATATTATATGTAAAATATACAAAATTATTATTTTACACTGGTACCAAATTTAAAATATATTTATTTTTAATAAAAATAAAATTTATCCAGCAATTTTTTGTGCGCCCAGGGCATGATGCCCCCCCCCGCTACGCCACTGATGTATATTCTATGCTCTTAGATATCTTACAACATACTGTAAATAATATTTCATTTTTTCTTTTTAAGTAAAATTATTTCAATAAATACTGAAAAATGTAAATAGGATTTTAAGATTATAATTGGTAAGAATGAAAATGTTAGGGATGTTTGTGAGAAAGTTGGAAAAAATGAAATACCTGGGTGTCATTGAATTTATCCTTAACAAGATCTCAAAAAAAAGTTAATTTAATGAGAAGAGTTGGCAAAAATTTGTCATTGTCCACTAACTACCTATCTAATTTTATATTAAATGATATCCAAAAATATATATATATATATATATATGCGAAGACAAGTTTTCTCGGGTTAAGTCGCGTGGGGTGCTGAGATTTACTCGACGTTTCGGCTCTCCTTTTGGAGCCATTTTCAAGAGAGAAGGAAGTTAGGAGGTAATGGTGGAGGGGGGTTGTTTACGGGGTCGCAGTCTTCCTGGTCCCCAGGTCAATTTGGTGGATGACTCAGAGGCGTGGATTGGTCTCTGAGAACTGGAGGAAGGTTGGGTGTGTGTAATTGTGTTCGGTTTAGGTTGACTACGGGGCCTCAATCTGCCTACTCCCCAAGTCGGTGTGTTGGTGGTGTGTTTGGTGGATGCCTCAGAGGTCTGGGTTTGTCTCTGAGGAATGGACAGTGGTTGGTTCTGTGTAATCGGGTTTGTGTTTGGTTTGGGTTGACTTTGGGGCCTCAATCTGCCTACTCCCCAAGTCGGGGTGTTAGCTCTTGGTTCCCGGGGTCTCAACCTGCCTACTCCCCAGGCCGAGAGTAAATCTCAGCACCCCACGCGACTTAACCCGAGAAAACTTGTCTTCGCATACATCCGGTCGCGGAAACCTTCAAGAACATATATATATATATATATATATATATATATATATATGTATGAGGTTTATTTTAAAATGTAATAAATATACAAAAATAAACAATATGTTAAATAAAAGTTCTTGATGTACTTTTTTTCCCATTAACCTAAGCCATTTAAGACTTTATACAATACTCGTTATTTGTAAATATATCTATTGGAGGTCCAGGCATTCTTATTTTTTTTTTTTTTTTTTTTTTTTTTAAACACTCACTTTTTTTCTCATTCACACTCCCATTCACACAGTCTTTTCGGAAACTCAGGCCATATAAGACTTTAGACGATATCCGTTATTGATAAATATACATATATGGGGTCCAGGCATTCTTATTTAAGTCATTTGGTATCCAATTGGCTTAAATAAAATCATCGGACTGCCTGGGGTCCGAACCCGCGACGTTTGGTATATGAGGTTAGCACGCTAACCTCTACACCAAGCCCCGAGGGCTGCATTCTTATTTAAGCGTATACAGGTATTACCATGGTGAATGCTCTGCCGAATTAAAATCAATTATCCCCCCCAATGCAACATATTCACGGAACACAAGAGAGGCATCTTCCCAGCATCCCTATGCTGTTCAGATCACGACTAACAGAACAAATCAATTTCATTCTTCCTTTGTCCCCATGACCTCCCGTGATTGGAACAAGCTCCCTGCGTCTATCTTCCCCAAAACCTACAATCTTCAGACTTTCAAGTCTAACCTCAACAGGCATCTTCTCAGTTCCCGCAGTTGAGTTTCCCCTTTATGCTTCTCCTTTTGTTTTTATTTTCTTCCTGGCTGCATGTGACTATTGGTCATTATAGGTCTTCGGACCTTATGCACCCATTCCAAAAAAAAAAAAAAAAAAAAAAAAAAAAAAAAAAATCTGGTAAACAACTACTGAATGCACTTTAAATATACAAACTAATCACTAGGTTATTTGTTTCAAAGGTTTTATTAATTAAAAAATTAACACTTGATACTTATTTCGACACTCCTTGTCATCATCAGAAGTGATTACATTCTAATGATGACAAGAAATTGTCGAAATACGTATCAAGTGTTAATTTTTTAATTAATAAAACCTTTGAAACAAATAACCTAGTGTTTAATTTGTAAATTTAATTTTAAGTTTCAACGAGAACCAACGGTCGAAAGTTTAAACCTTATACAGAATGCACCTTTAAATTAGCGATAATAAGAAAAAATTGTGTGCTGTGCGACCAGTCACACCAGATTACCTCCCCCCTCCCGAGAAACTCCTCTGGATCCGCCACTGCACAGAACATTTGAATTCAAGATGTAAAATATATAAACAGTGGCGTCATTTCAACTTTTCCTCGGGGGGGGGGGGTAATCTGGTGTGACTGGTCGCACAGACACAATATTTTTTTTAATTTCGGTAATTTAAAGGCGCATTCTGTACTTGTTTGCCAGAATATAAATACAAATCAAATTTTTAAGTATTAATATTTAAAATTTTACATTAAAAATAATTTTTTTTGCGAAAAATCCCCCCCCCCCCTTGATCTTATCGTAAGTTTTTTTTTCATGTAATTTTTGTTTTTGGTATCCCATAATTCAGGATATTTTTTAGAAGCCATACTACCAGAAGTTTACTTTGCTTAAAACCTTTTTGCAGATTGAGGTGCTGCAAGGAAAGAATTAAAATAAAATTTATTTGTCAGGA
Organism: Euborellia annulipes; assembly: GCA_023213315.1. NCBI lineage: Eukaryota > Metazoa > Arthropoda > Insecta > Dermaptera > Anisolabididae > Euborellia > Euborellia annulipes. Next base: position 11,196 of record JAKCPI010002111.1, on the reverse strand, counting down.
TTTATTAGTGCTGACGATCAACTTGCTGGACATTGAACCATCTTTAGGTCTGTAAAATTAGATTATTACCATAATCATGGGCGTAACTAGAAAATTTGGCTGGGGGCATGCCCCCCCCCCCCCCGGCACCCCCCTATTTACGCCCATGCCTCTCCCTACCCTAACGCGTTACGTTACGTAATATGTAGACAACCCCTAAGGTATTTATTTAAAATTTATATAATATTCGTTTATTTAATAAAAATTGGGAGTGCTGAGTAAGATTGCTATTAAAGAGAAAGTAAAAAATCTGGTGTGACTGGAGCACAGCACACAACTTTCTCTTACTTTCGGTAATCGAAAGTTGTGTTCTGTGCTTGTCCAAGGGCGGATACAAGGGGGGGGGGGGGGTAAAGGGGGTAATTACCCCCCCCCCCCCCGAGATTTGAAAAACGGGAAAAATTTAAGAAACTGCGAACGGAGCATGAAAAAATTTTTGGTTCAGCAAACGTCACCTGTAAAAAATTTGGTTCCCCGAACGGCACATGAAAAAATTTTAGGTTCCGCGAACGGCACATGAAAAAATTTTTGGTTCCGCGGGCGGGAAAAAATTTTGGGTCTCTAAAAAAAAGGTAAAATATTTTTCCGGGCGGGAAACATTTTAGGTTCCGCGAACGGCACATGAAAAAATTTTTTGGTTCCGCGAAAAACAAAATTTTTTCCAGATTACCCCCCCCCCCCCCGAGAAACACCTCTGGATCCGCCCTTGTGCTTGTCACACCAGATTTTTGTGTCTACATATATTTAGTTTCCGACAGTACGGAACATTTGAATTCAGATGTAAAATTAAAGTATGGGAAGTCCGATGATTTTACTTAAGCCATTTGGATACCAGATGGCTTAAATAGAAATGCCTGACCCCACAATAGATATATTCTCTACAACGGTTATCGTCAAAGTCTTAAATGGCCTGAGTTGCCGAAAAGACTGTGTGAATGTGTGTGTGAATGAGAAAAAAGTGTGAATGTTTTTTTAAAAAAAAAATATGGGGATTGACTTCCCCGAGACTTTATCGTATATTCTTTTGGAATTACGTCTGGGTGTGTGTGTGTGTGAACACGATTGCTTAAAAACCAAAGCAGCTAGAGAGATGAAATTTGGTATATGCTCCTTACACTAAAATTGTAGAATTCTATCAACTTTTGGAGTAAATACGTCACTTGGAAGTAGTACTTTACTTAAAAAGTTTTTTCCAAAATTTTGAAATTTTCAATTTTTTTTGTTATATTATGATAAACTAGCCGCGCCGCCCGCCTTCGGCGGGCTTCGCGTCTAGCCAGGGGCTTCGCCCCCCTGGACCTCCCACCAGCTGGCTCGGCCGCCTGCGGCGGACCCTCGCCTTTTCTTAATTATGAGAAAATGGCTGGCGTCTAGACAGGGGGCTTCGCCCCCTGGACCCCCCATCAGTTTCACAAATTCATTTGTTTATATTTACCCTTTTTTTAATGACACCTGTCAGTGGCGGCTCGCTAGGGTAGGCAAGGTAGGCGACGCCTACCTTATAAATATACAGATGAAAAATATTTATCAATTTTATTATATTTATTAAGTTTAAAAATATTTAGTTTCATAAAATAATTACTATATTTATTAATTAATATATATGATTTTGCAAAAAAAAAAAAAATTTGAAACACTTCAGAACCTCGTATTTATAAAGTAAAGGCGATATTTTTCTTTGCCTATTCACTGCCTGTACTCCACACTCCGCTGCCCACATTTCTAGACAGTCGCGCATGCGCACAGCAGTGATAGCTAGCGCTATAAGTCGAACGGTTAGGCGATGAACTAAGCAGCCTATGCCAAGCCGATGACAAGTGTTACCGTAGAGCGCAATTTCGCATGAAGATTTATTAGTTCAAATTTCGAAACAAGATAACTTCACAGATCAAATTATTGAATTATTTTCTAAATTAAAAGATAGGCGAATAGATTTAATTTACAAAAATAAATAAATACGCCTTTTTTCTTTCTTTTTTTCTAATTTTCGTAAGTAATATGTATATGTATATATATATATATATATATATATATATATATATATATATATATATATATATATATATATATATTTGTATATGTATATATATATATATATATATATATTTATATATATGTCGCCTACCCAGTTTTCTCGGTCACGAGCCGCCACTGACACCTGTATGATTTTGTTTTGATTTTTTTATCAAAATTAACGAATATTTTCTATTTCTTCTTTGATTATTTCAAAAACTATTCAGTTTTCGAAAAAATGTCAATGAATAAAAACTTTTTAAAATAAAGTATTTTATCATAATATAACAAAAAATCTGGTGTGACTGGCGCACAGCACACAACTTTCTCTTACCTTTGGTAATCGAAAGTTGTGTTCTGTGCTTGTCACACCAGATTTTTTGTGTCGACATATATTTAGTTCCCGACATGACAGTACTGAACATATGAATTCAGATGTAAAATTTATAAGTATGGGAAAATATTTATATTTTGTTACCATGGCAACCATTTCTCCTATCCTTCCCTATGAAATACAAGAGTAAAGTGGTCTTCAGAAGATTTCAATCGCAAAATGAGAATATACATTTGAAAGAGCATCTAAAAAATAATTGATTTTTGAATTTAAAAAAAATCGTTGGAGCAAATTTTGAGAAAATCGAAAAAAACTGAAAAAGTACATCAGTAAAGTACTAGTACTCTTTGGCCGATTTTGATTAAAAGCTTATTTTTCCGGTCCCGGGGGGTGTTTAACTAAAATATAAAATTTCAACCTCGTAGCTCAATTCCTTCATGCTTAAAATTGAACACACACACACACACACACACCCACCCACCCACCCACCCACCCACAGACAGACCATGTCGCGAAAACCACTTTTTTGGATTCAGGGGACCTCAAAACGTGAAGATCCATCAAAATCTCGACATCGAATTTTTGACATGAATCCAATACTTTCTCTCTATATATATATTACATATATACATAGTTAAGAGAAAGTAAAAATTGAAAATTTCAAAATTTTGGAAAAAACTTTTCAAGTAAAGTTCTACTTCCAAGTGATGTATTTACTCCAAAAGTTGATAGAATTCTACAATTTTAGTGCAAAGAGCATATACCAAATTTCATCCATATAGCTGCTTTGGTTTTTAAGCAATCATGTTTACACACACACACACACACACAGACATAATGCCAAAAATAGTTTTTTTTGGACTCAGGGAGGTCTAAAACGTGGAGAAACATCAAAATCTCGAAGTCGAATTTTTTTACGATTACATAACTTTCTCTATACGAGAAAGTAAAAAAAAAAGTATGGGAAAATATTTATATTTTGTTACCATGGCAACCATTTCTCCTATCTTCTCTATGAAATACAAAAGTAAAGTGGTCTTCAGAAGATTTCAATTGCAAAATGAGAATATACATTTGAAAGAGCATCTAATAAATAATTGATTTTTTAATTTTAATCAAAATCGTTAGAGCGAATTTTGAGAAAATCGAAAAAAACTGAAAAAGTACATCAATAAAGTACTAGTACTCTTTGGCCGATTTTGATTAAAAGCTTATTTTTCCGGTCCCGGGGGTGTTTAACTTAAATATAAAATTTCAGCCTCATAGCTCAATTCCTTCATGCTTAAAATTGCACAGACACCCACCCACACACCCACAGACAGACAGACCATTTCGCGAAAATCACTTTATTTGGATTCAGGGGACCTCAAAACGTAAAGATCCATCAAAATCTCGACATCGAATTTTTGACATGAATACAATACTTTCTCTCTATATATTAACATATATACATAGGTAAGAGAAAGTAAAAAAATTGTTTGAAAATTTTATATACAGATAAAAGGGAAAATTTCAGAGAATATAGAACGATGATCCTTTTTACTATCATTTGATTGGTTGAACGGATATTTTTTTTTTTTTTTTTTTTTTTTAAAAACATTCACACTTTTTTCTCATTCACACTCACAATCACACACACATTCACACAGTCTTTTCGGCAACTTAGGCCATTTAAGACTTTAGACGATAACCGTTATTTATTATTATACATATTGGGGTCCAGGCATTCTTATATAAGCCATTTGGTATCCAAATGCCTTATATAAAATCATCGGACTGCCTGGGGTCCGAACCCGCGACGTTTGGTATACGAGGTTAGCACGCTAACCTCTACGCCATGCCCCGAGGGCGAACGGATAGTTAGATTAAAGAAAAAAATATATTCTTAATTATTCAATTTTAGTTGCATGTGAATATTCTCTAGGAAATTCTAAACTCATTACAAAAGATCCGATGCGAATTGGATGCGCCGTTTCCGAGTTATAGACAGTTGAATTATCAAGATTTTATTCATCTCCAATGTTATTTATTTCGGGCTCTTAAATTGACCAAAGGAGGGGAGGGTGGCGAGTTGCAGGCTCCCCCCACCCCTCCGCTCTGATTGTCGCCAGGCGCCCTCCCCTCGATTCTAAGAAATATTATTTCTCTTTTTTTTTAAATAATAATTTAATAGCTTTTAAGTTATTTTTTTGGACATTTGGAAGAATTATAAAAATTGAACGAGAAAAAAAGGAATTAATTAAGCAGTTAGAGAATATTGCCAAATAAATGATAGTTAAATATTTAGTTAGATGTAAAATCTTTCATCCCATGGTCGTTATATTTATTTGAACACAAGCGATATTTCCATCTTGTAGAGTAGTTAAATATCAAAGTGTAAAATTTAATTTAGATGAAATGATTCAATTTTCACAAAATATTACTGATGTACTTTTTAAAAGGGCATCTAAATAATTGATTTATATGAATTTTAATCTAAAAAGTAAAAGATTTAAATTCTGTTACCATGGCAACCATTTCTATCTTTCCTATGAAGAACAAGAGTAAAGTGGTCTTCAGAAGATTTCAACGGCAAAATGAGAATATACATTTTAAAGAGCATCTAAAAAATAGTTGATTTTTAAATTTAAAAAAAAATCGTTAGAGCGAATTTTGAGAAAATCGAAAAAAACTGAAAAAGTACATCAGAAAAGTACTAGTACTCTTTGGCTGATTTTGATTAAAAGCTTATTTCCACGCCTCATGGGGGTGTTTAACTTAAATATAAAATTTCACCCTCCTAGCTCAATTCCTTCATGCTTAAAATTGAACACAGATAGGCAAGAGAATGTAAAAAAAAAAAAACAGGGGGGGGCGTGAGATATTTATTTGGCATTGAACTAAAGGTCTAAAGGGATGGATTTTATTATTTAATATATTTATGAGAAATAAGCATCTCTTTATGATTGAATACAAAATATTTTGAAATTTTATTTTTTCTCAAAGGATTGAATTTTTTATAGATAAATATGCATTCTTTTATTCTTATAGTTAAATAAAGTTTCGAATAAAATTTTCTAAAAGCATAAAAAGATGAAATCAATCAATTTGTCAATAATTTCAAATGCTGGGAGAGCATCAATTTGTTTTTTCAAATTCGATCGGCGCCCAGAGTGCAGCCAGGGAGCCTCGCTTCACTCTCGTCTAGGCTTTTCTTCTGGCGCAGATTCGCTTTTCAAAAAATCTCTCTATCTCTCTTATTTGTCGTTGGATTTGTGGAAAAATGCAAAACTGGTCTTTTCAATCAATTATAAAGCTATAGACATTGTTTTTATTTAACTACGCCCACATAAAATGGGGCTTTATTTATTGCCTTTGACATCTTCAAATGTTAACTGCCTCTTTCATTTTCTAATTTATAGTTTTTTAATTAAATAAACACAGTTAGGCCTTGATATTGATTAAACAACTTAGTATATAAAATATTCAAGCAAAAAGAATGAAATTTTAGTCTCAAAACGTTCTGAAAATGATTAAAAATCGATTTTCCAAATTTATTTTGACATATTAATTTTTACTTTCTCTTAAAATTCAAAAATCAATTATTTTTTAGAGCTCTTTCAAATGTATATTCTAATTTAGCCCTTGAAATCTTCTGAAGACCACTTTACTCTTGTACTTCATAGGAAATATAGGAGAAATTTTATTGAATTCTAATATATCAGCGGAAACTAAACTTATATGTCGATACCAAAAATCTGGTGTGGCAAGCACAGAACACAACTTTCGATTACTGAAAGTAAGAGAAAGTTGTGTGCTGTGCGAACAGTCACACCAGATTTTTCAACTTATAATCTACAAAAAATTATTTTAATGTTGTGGATTCTAAAAATATTTTTATTTTCTTTAATTAAACAATGGATGACGTCATTCTCCAAATCGGTCTCGATTGCTTAGAAACAGGCTATTGAAATAATTAACGAGATGTCATCAAGAGAAATAGTCCAAAATGCAGTTAGTTTACCGAGTCACCGCCAGGATGGCGCCACCGTACGGCTCTTTATTCCCTTTGCCCTTGTCATGGGCTCTTGTCTGCTTGCCATATCAAATAAAAAGTTTTTTTTCTATTCCATCAAAAAAATTAATTATTTATTTTTGAATTGAAAATTTAATTTTTTTATATATTTTAATTATAATAAAAAAGAATTATTAATGAATAATATTGGCGGGTTAAGCTAAGGCTTTGACCAATCAGAAGCCGAGAAAATTGTTACGTCACTCATCAAGCGGGATTTCAGTCTGGTCCAGTCGACATCTCCTCTATTAGTTGTTTTTGAGACAGTGAAGTGTTAACATTTTGTTAGTGTTTGTGCATCAAGACAACCCCTGCATTTCATCTCTTCTCATTAAATAGTGAGTAAAATTAATATTATTTATTTATCTGGTCCATTTATTATAAAAATACAAGTATATTTTACGTGTAAATAGAATTTTTTTTCTCATTCACACTCACACTCACACACACATTCACACTGTCTTTTCGGCAACTCAGGCCATATAAGACATTTACGATAACCGTTATTGATTTAATAAATATATATATAAGGGGTCCAGGCATTCTAATTTAATAAATAGAATTTATAATAAAGGTTAATTAGTTCACCGAGTCACCGCCAGGATGGCGCCACCGTACGGCTCTTTATTCTCTTTGCACTTGGCATGGGATCTTGTGCGCTTTGGAATTCTCAGAATCTATTAAAATTTACACAAAAGAAAGAAATAGACTTGAATCTTTAATAATAAATGGACCATGTTTAATTAAAATAATAATATTTGCACAAATTTAACAGAAGGTGGTTCGTGCTGTTTTGTTTCTTCCTTATCGCTTTTATTTTTTTATTATTAGCCCCCTAAAATTTTATTGTTATTTTAAAATTTTTTTTCTCTTTTGTGACATTTATATTAATAAACTGAGATAAGACGAGAAGATAATGTCTGAAATGCAATGCCGGCTGGTCAAAATTGATTATCAACTTTTCGAAATTTCTTTGAAAAATTGTCCAGAAGCCAACCGGGAAATGGGATTTAGAGCTGATGCTTGATAAATATAAAATTAAATAATTAGAAAAACAATTGGTGATATCAGGATAGGTGAAAAGGTGAAGAAAATCTGCAGCTAGTTGTTTTTCATTATTTTATTCCCACCACGTTGACGTGAACAGGTGGGTGTTATGTATGTGTATACCCACCTGTTCTGAGGATGATCCCAACCGGGATCGAAACGTCAACGTGGTGGGAATAAAATAATGAAAAACAACTAGCTGCAGATTTTCTTCACTTTTTCACCTATCCTGATTAAACTACCAGCTATAAGCCCTACGTATCTACTTGGTGATATGTTTAAATTTGTTTATTGGTTTAAATACTTGGGCGGAATTCACGCTTATAACCAAGTGTTTTAATTTTTAAATTTTCCTATATCAACAAGTGTTTTTCTATTTTGTATTCATTAATTTGTTACTGATAATGTTTCAAACTCAATTAATATCAATGTTTTTTTACTTATTCAATATTGATTCTTTTGTTTTGTAAAACAAAAAAAAAAAAGCCAAAAATAGCTGGCCATAAAAAGGCAAATCCTTTTATGATACTAAGAATAGAAAGCACTTCCAATTAAAAGTCTTTTTTTTAAGAATGTTAATAACAAAGGCGGATGCTTTGTGAATTCAAAAAAATATTTTTATAAAGCTTTAGGCCCAACACAGACAGACAGACAGACAGGAACAGACCCGACATTTCATCGCAGACACTTTGGCACGGTTTAATCAACATGGTTTCCCCCTTAAAAATATTTAATAATATGACGCCTCCCTCCCCCTCCATTTTGTAAAATAATACAAAAACAAAAATTTTTAATGCTAATTTATAGCATATTAAAGCGGAGACAAAAAAAAAAATTCCTAGTCATATGCAGCCAAAATTATTGTGACGTATCGGCCTTCCTAAGATTCAAAATTAAAATTTCATTTATTCTCGCCTCCATCCCCTGAAGATGGCCGAAACGTCACAATAAAAGAAACAATTTTGGCTGAGTTAAAATTGCTCGCTGAGGCTAATATTCGCGCCTCCCCTTAGACTAGCCCGCGCCCCACAGTTTGGAAAGCGCTGGCTTAAATCATAATCAGTAGTGGATGGCTTATTTATTTTAAAAAAAGTGTCTGCGACCATTAAAAGGCGGGGGAGGGGGCAGTAGCGTATCCAGGTTGGGGCAAAGGGGGTCTCTTCCCCCCCCCCGCCCCCGCCCCAGACGCATCAAGCCTTTTCGGCTTTTTTTTTGAAATTTCATAATAAATTCATTTTTTATCACAAATCTGGAGAAAATTTACAAAAAAATGCTCGAAAGAGATTCGAATACTAAAAAAAAGGTCAAATGACATTCGTACTGTATAGCCTACTTTTTTTTTAAACATTCACACTTTTTCCTCATTCACACTCACACTCACACACTCATTCACACAGTCTTCTCGGCAACTCAGGCCATATAAGACTTTTTACGATAACCGTTATTATATAAATATATTTATTGGGGTCCAGGCATTCTTATTTAAGCCATTTGGGTATAGCCTACTTTAAAAAAAGCTCGAACAAAAAACGGCGCCCCAGTTGAGCCTTGCCCCCCCCCCCCCTCAATGGCTAGTTACGCCGCAGCATTGATATTGTAGAATATAAATAATAAATAAATTTATAAAAGTCAAATGGCGCCTGCAGCCGAAATGACTTGAAAAAAAATTGACGACTTCCAAGGAGTCCCTGGGTCCGCGGGCCTTTCGGTAAAATATGGTAGGTTCATTTTAGATAAAAAAAAGCAAACGTGTTGGGTCGTAGGACCCCCGGCAGGAACCAAGTTCCTCACGCCTTTATTAAATTCAGATATAATTTGATATGAATATTATCGCCTACGGCGACGGCCCATTCATTACTCAGTCATGTAGTGCTATTTTGTATATAAATTCATAATCGCCTGTCAATTATGTAGATCAAAATTAGCTAGCGTGGTTAGGTGTCTGCTACAGCCGTTTGCAAGAGCTCTTATTAGTGCTGCCATCTGGTGGAAATTATCATAATAAATTCAATATTGCAACTCTCCCTAGCGTGAGATTAGAGAACTTCCATTTAAAGGCGCTGCTAATTAGTGCTGCCATCTGGTGGAAATTATTAGAATAAATTCAATATTACAACTCTCTCTAGCGTGAGATTAGAGAACTTTCATTAAAAGGCGCTCTTAATTAGTGCTGCCATCTGGTGGAGATTATTGAAATTAATCCGAGATCGTCTCTATTATGATTCCCACCTATTTTCAATTGAATTGGTTTCTAAACTCGCTGTATATAGGAAAGTTGATCAAGGAGAGCGTAGCGTGATAACTGATCTCACCGCTAGCTGCTCGCTAAAGACAGCAACTTTCTTTGAAATGACCTCTGGGCGTAGCCAGACATCTTGTTAGGGGGGGGCAACCCCTCGTTAGAGCGAGGGGGGGTGGAGGGGGTTTGCAATTAATATATACATATATATTTAAATAAAAAAAAAAATTCCCAATGGGAAAAATTTATATTTGTTTTTTTTTTTTTTAAATTTTTCTGACAAGCCAGGGGGGGGGGGGGCATAGGCCCCTCCCTGCCTCCCGCTGGCTAGGAATTAGAGCAGGGTTTCCCAACCTTTTCATCCCCAAACATAACATTCCACACGAGGGGCGCCTTTTCTTTTTTTTTTTAGCTAAACGACCTGACGCTGAAAGAAGGGGGCAGGAAATTTCGGCAAGTGAGCAAAGTTTGTCTCTAAATAGCCTCTGGAGTAAATAAAAAACGTGTAAGTCGTTACTCGTTTAGTGCACCTTGACGAAATGCTGAAGGAAATCTTTATTCGATTAAAAGCAAACAAATAGAAATAAAAAGATGTCAAAAAGTCTCGTTAAATCAATCTCTAAGCAGACGAAAGATCAAAGATTCTTTTATTTAAATAAATACGTAGATATGAATATGAAGGGACAGTAAAGTAGAAAAGAGCATTCATTCAGAAGGGGAAGGCGAAGATGTTGAGCAAATAAGCAGCGGGTGGGTGCTGGTCACACCATTTTCCGAATGCTCTGTGTCCGGTAGGCAGGCAGACAGGCGAATTGCCTTGCCTCCTGGCTATCTCTCACCTCTCTCTGATTTATTTGACATAAATTATGTGCTTTTACACGAAAACTCGCAGAGGAGGCAGATTAACGTTTTTTTTTTCTTTTTTTAATACTATATCAATTTTATTACTGTTATTAGAAGGTAATTTCACCAGGGAGATAGATCAAATTGACACTCTATTCATTATTCAGGTTAAACAGCCAGGTATTATTGAAAAAGCCGCGCATAAATCATTCACGTAAACGAGGGGGAGAGGGGGGGGGAGGGGAGTTTGCTTATTTGCAAAATAAATTGCCCCCTCATCGATCTCCTTTGAAGAAAAGGGGCCGGTTGCTTCACTTGTAGTCAACTAGCAAACTTGACCTTGGCATTAAAAACAAATTAGTTTTTTTTTTTCACGTAAAGTTTGAAAGTTAATAAAGGCATTAAAAATTCTGGTATGACTGTTCGCACAGCACACAACTTTCTCTTACCCTTCGGTAATCGGAAGTTGTGTACAGTGCTTGTCACACCAGATTTTTTGTGTCGTTTGCGCCGATATATTAGAATTCAAGATGGAAAATTTATAAACATGGGTAAATATTTAAATTCTGTTTCCATGGCAACCATTTCTGCTATCTTTCCTATGGAGTACAAGAGTCTTCAGAAGAT